>WEKW01027076.1:0-11225 GCA_013389905.1 Sula dactylatra
TGGCTGGGGGAGGCAGCGATCGCAGCTCAGGGACTAGCAGTGTCGGTGAGTAGGTGGTGAGCAGGTGCAGCACTTGTGGGTTTTTTTTTCCTTTTCCCTCTTTTCCCTGGGTTTCATTTCTCTCTCATTTTTTTATTATATTAACAATAATGATTATGATGATAATAATGATATCATTACCATTACTACTATTACTGTTTTCTTTTAATTATTAAACTGTTCTTATCTCAACCCACGAGTTTTCTTGCTTTTGCTCTTCCGATTCTCCCCTATCCCACTGGGGTGGGTGTCGCGTTAAGAGTGTGAGTCCAGCCGTGTCCGGAACCACGACTGGACCAACGCACACCACAATTTAGTAAGAGTGTGAGTCTAACCGCGTTCAGCGAGCCTCCACGGCCAAAATCGCGCTGAAATGAACTACTGCGATTAGACCAAGCGCACACGATTTATTTGAGCAACAGATATACAGATTCTTTGGATTGCCGGCGATAGGGATTGTCTGCAAAAGTATATATGTATATATATAATAGCAAATATTATTAGCGAATCTTACTAGCAGATATTAGTAGCAGCACTGATTACAAGTAGCATAAAACGACTCTATAGAGATTTCTAAGTACGTATATGTCTAAGTCTTACCCAAAGGCGTCCCAATGCGGGGGGAAGAGAGGCTCAGCCCGTCGACTGGTCCCGGTAGTCGGAATGGTACGATGGAATCTTCCCTAACATCCTCTCTCCCTCAAACTATATTTATACTATTTTTTACCTTTTAGGTGGAGCTTGAGTGGCTCTAGTCATACATACCTTTGTTCTAATTGGTGTAAAACTTTCTCGCTTTGCTTTTAAATGTATATGCTTAGAAAAATTCAATGCGCAAGCTCAGTGGGAGGTGGTCACACCTTGGAGGCGGGTAGCTTTTGGGATGGAGGTGTGTTTTAGTATTATAATGAGGTGTTAATGAGCAAAGTTCACCAAAAGGACAGCATTTTGTCAAACTCGTGACAGAACGTTGGCCCAGGGTCGTAAATATGCAGCTTATCGGTTCTATTGCGTCTTCGAGATCCCTTGTTATCACAGAGTTTGGCCGCGGTGTCTCCACTCCGCTCCATCCTCCGTGCAGTTACCTTGAAGTTAGTACACCAAGCTTCCCCGATGCGGCTAACATTCAAGGTTACAGGCCCAGGGAGCTACCGGTGTTATGGATTCCTTTCATATCAGCCGCATTTTGCCCTGGAAGCTTCGTCAATGCTGTACTTTTCCATGAGATGTGAATATGAGTTTGATTTCTAAGTCACCTCCAGCAATTATCCCACAGTGGGGGGAGTGAGCAAGCGGCTGTGTGGTGCTTAGTTGCTGACTGGGGCTGAACCATGACAAACACCCTCACCCTCGCATTCTATGAAGCAAGTCTCTGAAATTCCTGGCAGGTAGGTAGCTGTGTAGTTCTGCCAAACACAACAGTAAATTTGCAAACACTTAAGCTTTTATTAAGCTCACCTACTAGTTATAAAGATGCTCTGGCTTTTTTCTGTCGGTCTACAGCAAAGCCTTCTTACAGAAGAAAATGCCATCTGCTAATATACAGAAAAAATGACAGCATGCCCTGACATCTGCGAGTTTTTACACTTGCAGATACCACACTTTAAAAAAAAAAAAAAAAAAAACAAAAAAACACCACCATAACAGCAAGAAAAAACCCCACATCATAAGCTTTATATAAAAAGTATAAGAGTTTTTCCAATTACAAATTTTATTTATAATTCTTGGCACATCAATTTACGATCTTGGTCTCTCCTTCTTGCCCTTGTATAAGGCCAACAGAGAAACATTAGCTACTTTGACAACCTTGAAGCGAACTCCAGGAATGTCACCAACAGCATGACCCTTCCGACCAAAACCAGCAACCAGAACTTCATCATTTTCCTAGAATGAAAGACAGTGCAAATAAAGAGCTATAAACATTAAACCTGTACATAATTTTAAATTAATTTACATTAAATTTGAGCCACATGACAGACTTTCTAAGGAAAGGGTGGAAAGACAGTAAATACTGAAGTCTACTGATAGATATAGATGAATTATGGATTATCCCCTTCAGTATTTTGGAGAAAGGAAACATAAGTGTCATTTAGCTTGCAGGAATACTGCTGAGGATCAGCTTACCCTAGCAAGTGAAAAGTACAAAACCACCTCTGGTATTTCTCATCTGCTTCTGCAGATACAGCATTAAGATATACACAGTTCAGAATATCACGAACCCTTGTCTAGCCATCACCCGATTCTGTTAATTATGTGTTTCTTTACTTTCATACACAGCTTGTTGTATTGTGTTTATAGGTTGTTTCTTGAAAATTATCCACCTCAATGAAGTTCAGGCAACCATCACTGGGAACAAAAGCTGTTATTTTTTTGCCATTCTTGATCAGCTGGACTCTGACACATTTCCTGATGGCAGAGTTAGGCTGCTTAGCTTCTACTCCACTGAAACAGAAGTGCATGAAAATATATTAGAAAAAATCTGTTTGATAAATTAGCAGATATTCATTACAATACCATGAATCACTATGTTATTTTGTACTAACCATGTCACGTGTATTTCAAAAGCAAAAACTATTAGTGATCTACTTAGAGCTATGCAATATCCAAAGACTTAATTAGTTCCTAAACAGAGTAAAAATCAAAAGCAAGTCTTCTAGAGGCAAATACTAACTCAGTAATTAAAAATTTGGGAAAGAAAAAGAAACACCTTAGAGTCCTGAGAGTATCCTAAAACTTGTAAGTTATTAACAAAAATCTAGGACACAAGTAGATGGAATCTTTTGATACTTGCTGACTGTATCAAACAAAGCACACACACACACACTGAAACCCACCCCACCCCCAAACTAAACTTAAACGTTAAGTAAAATTCTTCTTCTTCTAAAGGTTATACACAATTTCAAAACCAACCATTGAGTATGAGAACAGATACCTTTCAGCACTGTCACCTAAAAAACCCCAGCTGTTTTCAATCTTGTACATAGATGCTACAAAATAATAAAAATTTGTCATACTTCAGGTAGAAAACATCTAACATATTTATAAAAAACAACTTAGAGATGTTTCTTCTTTAAAGTCACATATGGGATCTTTCAAAGGTCCCAAATTACCAGGAATTTTCCTGGTGACTCCAACGACTGCAACCCAGAATATCCTACACCATGCATTAAGCAACTGTGGGTCAGACACAAGCTTGGCGGTGCTTGGGCCACGACTGAGCTCACTACTGAGAGCATACTCTCGCATACCCCTAACCTGGCACAAGCACAAACTGTCCCCATTCCACGGCAAACTACCCCCAGCACCCGCGAGGCCATAAAGGCACACTCCGAGGAGTTTTACCCACACTTTTTCCAGAACAATTCCCTTGGCGTGAGAAGCGCCGCCGAAGGGGTTGGCCTTCAGCGCAGTGCCCAAGTGAGCCTTCTTATACTGTTTGTCATGCCACTTCTGATTGCGACGGTGGCTGCGGAGTTTCCGAGCGGTACGGAGCCCACGGCACTTCCCTAAAAAACACCGGCAGAGAGAGCTGGAGGTCACCGAGTAGTTCCTGCCGTCACCACCCCTCGCGAGCCTCGGAAGGCAACCCAGCGGCGGCTAACGGCCCCCGGGACACGCGAGACCGCAGGCCTCGTCCGTATGGCCGTGAGGCGTGGGGGCACAACAGGGACCGACAGCATCACTACCAACAGGCAGCAAGGGGGAGTAGAGAAGAAAGGCTAACAGAGGCACTGCTAACACAGAAGCCTAGGGATGTCGCGAGGGCCCAAAGCCAGCGGAGGCCATTCGTGAGACAGTGAGAGGGAGCGCTCTCTCTCTCTCACTCACTCCCCCCCCCAGTTCCCCCAAAGCCGCCGCTATGACTCTCGCGCTCTCCTCTCACCCCCCAAAGGTCACCGTTACGTCTCTATCTCTCCCTCTCCCCTCGTCCCTTCCAAGATCGCCGCTACAACACTCACCCATCCTGCCACCACGCCTGCCAAGCCAAAAAAAAAGAAGCCTGTGCTGCGCCGTGCCGGTTAGCTGCGGCTGCAAGGACCTGCGTTGGGGTGATCTTGTCGCGCCTGACTGGAAACTCCCATCCGAGACTAGCACTGGTTGCCACCGCTCGCGTGAGGCTCGCCTGAGGAAGGGGCTGTGATGAGTCTGTCCGGGGGGCGTCCCCGTGCAGCTGCAGAACCAAATCACCCCTCAACCCTGCACACCGAGGCGGGAAGAGGGGATAAGTAGCTCTACTGTCACTTCTAATTTTAGCAGCACACCCTGTAGTCCTTGGTTGGGCACACAGCCTGTGCTGTTGTGTAACGGCAGCCATTACCCGGCAGCGCGGGGGCCGTCGTTCCTCAACGGTGTGTGGTGAGCGCCCACAGCAGCAGAGAATTTCTTTCCCTCTTGCAGTTTAAAAGCAGGTGATGACATCTTGATACCAGTAGCGACTTGTCTTTTTTCTTTCTTTAATGTAGTTTCTTTGGGAATTACAGACCTTGTTAGGGAGGGAAGCTGGTGAAAACACTGAATATAAAATGTCATCTTCCTTACTGAGGTAAGAGAGTAGAATGAAGTACTCAACTTTCTCTGTAGAAGTAGTGCAAGAATTAAACTTCTCTTTCCTACCTCTTGTCAAACATATCTGAAGTCATCATCGTTGTCCCCCACATTAGGGAACTACATCTTGACTTTATGAAACTCTTGTTTGTTCTTTCGTGAAACTGGTAACACAGCAGGGGGTGAGGTGTCTTTTAGTGTGAAAGCCTCCTGCTTATTAGCATTAGCCCAGGAATTAGGAACCTGGGTTTAGTTTTCCTGTTCAGTGTGGATTGCTCCTTTATCCAGTGACACAGAGATACAAAAACTGTAACTTGTAAAGGAACCAGAAGTCTAGATTACCATAACCAAATGCTACTCATGCTCCCCTTGTATTTTCTGTAGCATGATGGATGCTTGCAATATTTCCATAGTTAAGAGAAATGGAGAACAACTCCCACACACTATCAGTCTAGCAATTGGAACAGTTTTAGGCATGGAAGTCTTAAAAATGAAGGGGTTTTGACCCAATTAATCTGAGGAAAGAGGTGCATGTTGACATCACTTTAATTTTTAATGGAATTGCCTCAACTGGAGCTTGAAAGGCCCCTTATTTCTGTCCTCTTAGAGCTCATTAAATTAAGTATGCAGGGAAACCCCTAAGCTAGAATAATCAAATCATAGAATGGTTTGGGTTGGAAGGGACCTTCAAAGATCATCTAGTCCAACCCCCCTGCCATGGGCAGGGACATCTTTCACTAGATCAGGTTGCTCAAAGCCCTGTCCAACCTGACCTTGTACACTTCCAGTGATGGGGCATCCACAACTTCTCTGGGCAATCTGTTCCAGTGTTTCATCAGCCTCATCATAAAAATTTTCTTCCTAATGTCCAATCTAAATCTACCCTCTTTCAGTTTAAACTGTTGCTCCTTGTACTGTCAGTACAGGCCCTGGTAAAAAGTCTTTCTCTGTCTTTCCTATAAGCCCCCTTTATATATATATATATATTGAAAAGCTGCAATAAGGTCTCCCCAGAGCCTTCTCCAGGAAGTTCTACACCTTCATCAGATTTATGCAACAGACATGCCAAGCTATTCACATCACAAGCAAATGAAGAAAACTCAAGAATGGTATATTTGGAATGAACTAGGAAGATACCCAAGGAGTTTAGATGGTAACTGGTTTTGGCTGGGATAGAGTTAATTTTCTTCACAGTAGCTAGTATGGGGCTGTGTTTTGGATTTGTGCTGAAAACAGTGTTGATAACACAGGGATGATTTAGTCATTGCTGAGCAGTGCTTACACAGAGTCAAGGCCTTTTCTGCTTCTCACCCCACCCCACCAGCGAGTAGGCTGGGGGTGCACAAGTTGGGAGGGGACCCAGCTGGGACAGCTGACCCCAACTGACCAAAGGGATATTCCAGACTATATGATGTCATGCTTAGCGTATAAAGCTGGGGGAAGGAGAAGGAAGGGGGGGCTGTTCGGAGTGATGGCGTTTGTCTTCCCAAGTAACCATTACATGTGATGGAGCCCTGCTTTCCTGGAGATGGCTGAACACCTGCCTGCCCATGGGAAGTAGTGAATGAATTCCTTCATTTGCTTTGCTTGTGTGCATGGCTTTTGCTTTCCCTATTAAACTGTCTTTATCTCAGCCCATAACTTTTCTCACTTTTACCTTTCTGATTCTCTCCCCCATCCCACTGTGGGGAAGTGAGTGAGCAGCTGTGTGACGCTTAGCTGCCTACCAGGGTTAACCCACAACAGTGGTACAGCACTAACCTTTTGATCTCACAGATGAAAGATTAGATTTCACTTACACTTTTTCCAGGACAATTTCCTTGATGTGGGAAGTGCCGCTGAAGGGGTTGGACTTCAGTGCAGTGCCCAAGTGGGCCTTCTTGTACTGCCTGTCATGTCATTTCTGGTCACGGTGGTGGCTGCAGAGTTTCTGAGCAGTATGTAGCTCATGGCACTTCCCTAGAAAACACAGTTTGGTACCAGACACTATGATTGGTATGGACAAAACAGTGATGCTAACAAGCAGCTTGGGGTACAGCTCTGTAAGGGGAGGCAGCTGCAGGCTGGCCTGGGTGCTGTGCTGTACACACAGGCTGGCCAGCGGCAGGGCAGTGGTGGGTGTATGCCGCCCCCCCCAGTGTCTATACCCAGGGGAGGCTGGTCCCAGCACCCCTGGGACAAGTAGCCTGGGCCAGCAGCTCGGCTGTGGACACTCACCCAAGGCGCCACATGCTGCTACTGAGCCTGGGTGGGGAGTGCCAACAATGCACCATTGCACCGGCACTGAGCTCCCAGACCCATCCCCTCAGGTGCCAGTACACTGCCAGAGCTGTTGCACTCGTTCTTGCACTGAGAGACATGAGTGCAAAGCCACTGCTGCCAATAGGTTGGGAGACTGCCAAAACAGAGTTGCTTTCGACAGGGAAATGGCTGAAGAAGTACAACTCCCACAATGCCTTGTGTGACTCCCACCACTTAGGCCTCATTTTGCCCCACTGTGGTGGAGTGACCTTGGCTGGCTGCTAGATGCCCACTCAGCCATTATCTCACAAACACAACCCCAACAGGATAGGGGGAGAAAAGAAGATGAAAAAGCTCATGGGTCGAGATAAATACAGGGAGATCACTTATCAATTACTGTCACAGGCAAAATAGACTTGACTTGGGGAAATTAATTTAATTTATTACCAATTAAAATAGAGATGGATGGTGAGAAACAAAGATAAAAACTAAAACAACACCTTCCCCCCATCCACCCCTTCCTCCTAGACTCAATTTCACTCCTTCATTCCCAACTCCTCTACCTCCTTCTCCCACCACCCCAAGTGGCACAGGAATGGGGGGATTGCAGCCCATACATAACAGTTTGTCTTTGCTACTCCTTTCTCCTCACACTTTTCCCCTGCTCCAGCGTGGGTCCTATCCATGGGCTGCAGTTCTTCAGGAAAAACTCTGTTCCAGTGTGGGCTCTCTACAGGCTGCAGTTCCTGTCAGGAGAGGCTGCTCCAATGTGGGGTCTCCACAGGCCGCAGTTCCTTCAGGGAATATTCACCTGCTGCAGCATGGGATCCTCCATAAGCTGTAGTGTGAATATCTGCTCTGGCATGGTCCTCTCTACGGGCTGCAGGGAAATACTTGCTCCACCATGGTCTTCACCACAGGCTGCAGGGAATTCTCTGCTCTGGCACCTGGAACACCTCCTCCCCCTCCTCTGACCTTGGTGTTCGCAGGGTGGTTTCTCACACTGTTTTTCCTCACTCCTCACACTGCCATGTGGCATTTTGCCCTTTCTCAAATATATTTTCACAGAGGCACCACCAGCTTTGCTGATTGGCTCAGCTGTGTTCTGCAGTGGATCCATTGCCCCGACCTCACAGAGGCCACCCCTGCAGTCCCCCCTGCTACCAAAACCTTGCTACATACACCCAATACACCCCATCCTCTGTACCTCAGGATCTTTCTCCCTCCAGTGCCTCCTGCCAGGCAGTGGTGTGGCATGGCATAGTCCAGCCCTGCTCCGTCCCTCTCCCCTCCTCACCTAACAGCCACCTGAACCTTCGTGTGGGAGCCCACAATCTTATAGGGGCAGGGGAATGAAGGGGAGCTGGGCTCACCCACCTTCTAGGAATGATCCTTTTGTAAACATGTTGTCAGCTTTATTCATAGATGCTTCCTCTTCATGAGGGGTGGGGACTGCCCCTGCCTCACCTGCCCTGTCTGGTGTCATGGCTTTCTCATAGACACCCTCCTTTACCTCCCTTACTTGCTGGACGGACTGGGTGAGTCCCCCAGCAAGCTCCTGCTGTGTGGACGCCCACTCTAAGTCTTGTTACCTCTTTCTCCCACAAACCGCTTTCATAATCCCAGAGTTTCCTTTGCAGTGGTCACTCAGCATACACCATCTGCTAGTGTGTAAAATCCTTTTGGTGTTTCCTCATATTCTTCTTCCAGCTGGTAGAACAAAAAAAGCAGGTTGTAGCAAAAAGGGAAGGAACCTTATTGCTGTGACTATGTCCAAGAGTGTGTGGCCCTCTCTCATTTTAATGGCAAATACTTCTTTTCAAACCACCACTGGGTGTGAAACAAACAAACTAGACGGTATGACTGCCACTGTTACATTTTGTTGGGATCTCCCTTTGCAGTGATGGACCCAGCTTATAATATAAAACGATCGTTTTGGTTTTTTTCCCTGAATGTAGGCCAAGAATCAGTAGCTTCATTGTTTATAGGTCTGCCAGTCTCCATCCCGACAGACCAGTTTGCAGTAGGGGTCCAACTGTATATGGAGATTTCTCAGAATAGGATGGGATTCCTTGGGGTAGTTAGGAAAGGTGCTAGGAGTAGAATGGAGGCAGGAAAGAGTCTGAGTTCTAACAGGATTAATTATTGCAACATCCCAGCCTGCATGGTGGAGATGAAGGCTGAAGGGCCTATGGGCAAATTAGTTGCCCAGAGAGGATTTTGCTAGAATTGAAACAAGCTTTTGCTATATATTAAGGCCAATTTTCTGTCCATACTTGTGTTGGATTTCAGGGATCAATTTATTGTGAACATATCTGAATCAGAACATTGCATGTCTCAAAGTATAAAAATAGTAATGATATATTAAGTGCTTATACCTAATACAGCGGTTGCCATCTACTTTGTTTGAGATGTTATTTTATAGGCTACTCAGTTCATGGTGACCTGATGTGTCATCTGAAGGTGATTGTAAACCATGTTGAAAATAAATTGTGTCTTTGCTTGAGGAGATGCTAGCAAAAGAGATAAATTATCCATGTTTAAAATTATGTCTGCAGTCTTATTCATTGTGTGTAAACTCAGTATGTGTATAATCATTGCAGCATCAGGCAAAGCATCTCTAGGTCCCCATCAACTTTTTTGCAATCATCCTGTTTGACAGAAGGTTTGCTGGACTGTGGTGACACATTTGGGAAAGTGTGGGAAGCCAGGAATACTGATTGGCTAACCTACCAGTCTGTATGATTTTTTGCTTCACAAACCTCATGAAACTGTGAGCCCTTATGCTGAATATAATTGCTGACTGCTTTCTTAACTACCTTTCTGCAAGATAGATAAACACCCCCCCCCCAATGTTTTAAGCATGATAAAATCTCCTGCTGTGTCTCCTCTCTGGCTGCAATATATTTTGCAGTAGAAATGTTGGAATTGCCACTATACTAAGAAAAAAACATCCAATCAATAGCTGCTTTATCATCACAGGATTTAATTTTTGCATGAAGAGTAATCACTAGCAAAAACTTATTGCCAAATGGGGAGAAGATGATGATAAACAGCTGTTTAATCTCCTTATTTGAAATATTAGCCACTTTCAGCCTACCATAGCCTAACTTGTAAGGTGTAAACCAAATTGTTAACTTCCCACTGACTTTGTCCTTCAGGGGGTTCATAGAATGTATTTGTGGATTTGAATGTGTCCTTGTGTGTTCCATAAAACAGTATTAGGGCTTTACTCATGATCCTCTGTTCAACTTTTGTCCGCTGCATATGTATGTTGTTGAAGAATAATATGTGACTGACTGTCCTGGTTTCAGCTGAGATAGAGTTAATTTTTTTTCATAGTAGCTAGTGTGGGGCTATGTTTTGGATTTATGCTGAAAACAGTGTTAATAATGTGGAGATGTTATAGTTGTTGCTAAGTAGTGCTTGTACTAGTCAAGGACTTTTTCTGCTTCCCATGCTCTGCTGGGTGCACAAGAAGCTGGGAGGGGACACAGCCACGACAGCTGACCCCAACTGACCAAAGGGATATTCCATACCATATGACGTCATGCTCAGCATATAAAGCTGGGGGAAGAAGGAGGAAGGGGAGACGTTTGGAGTGATGGCATTTGTCTTCCCAAGTAACCATTACGCGTGATGGAGCCCTGCTTTCCTGGAGGTGGCTGAACACCTGCCTGCCCATGGGAAGGAGTGAATGAATTTCTTCTTTTGCTTTGCTTGCGTGTGTGGCTTTNTGACCAAGCTTTGTTATTTCAAAGCTTGGTTTATTTCAGTGTAAAACATGCAAATGTAAAATGGTGATTGGTCAACTCAGTCACAAGAGCTCATCTAAGTATACACTTTTCAAGGAAAACTACTGCATTTAGGGCTCCTTTCAAGAAGTTTTATTTGTAAACTCAGTAGTGGAGTTGTGGAGATGGTTGTTCACCAGAATGAAGTAAATGTTTAGGGTGACTTCTTTGTTTTCAGGTGATCTCATTTCTCTTTTGATACCACACAAGTCTGTTTATTCCTGAAGCTGATAAAAAAGGAACATTTTTAAGAACTGTATCAAATGATTAATATTATCAACAAGTGTCAAGAGGTAAGGAAAGGCTTTTTCTTCATGCTCTTTCTCTCTCAGTATTTCAGATTATGACTGCTGATTACAGTATTAGCGTTTTCACTGATTTATGCTGGTTTAACCTAAGTTAGTAGTTTGACATTGCATATGTTCTTGGTTGTCTGCAAAAAGCTTATTTTTGAGCAAATTAACATGTACTTTCCCCCTCTTTAAGTCTGTGAGACAGTGCTCAAATAAGGCCACTTTCCCTCTAAAAATTGATAGCACCATGGAAATGTACAGACTGGAAGTGCCATCCTAAAGAAAATGGAATTTTTGGAATTTTCCACTAAGC
>WEKW01027077.1:11840-57414 GCA_013389905.1 Sula dactylatra
TGAGGGCGGCATGGCGGGCTGAGGGAGGGTGGCGGTCCGGCCGTCCTCCGCCATCCCCGCCGTGCCCTCAGCGGCAGCCGCCGCGCCTCGCCCCTTAGGGACTAGAGGTGGCGGCTTTAGGGCAGGCAGGAGGGAAAAGCCCGAGACCAGACTGGCGTCTGAGGCAGCACATCGCGCTCTCCTTGCCCTCACACGCCGCTCTGTGTGAAAACTTGCCTTCGATTGACAGAAATCCTTGTTAAAAACAGTGGTTTGCCAGCGTGGGATGGTTCCCTACTTCTGTGGGATGGTTTAGGCAGAAGAAAGGTGACAAAAGCAACTGAGGGCACGGCTGCTCTCCCAACGCTAATGCTGTGGGGTGGCTTGTAGTTCCCGTAGGCCTGCCTCCACAGCGAGGAAACCAGGCAGGAGGGCGAGGCGCTGGAAGGTGCCTCTTCCCCTTGGAAGGAGAGAGGGGGCTGGCGGAGGGGCAGTGGAAGTGGAGGGGACGGTGCCAGAAGCAGCGAGGGTCAAATCGCTCGGTGCAATTCCGTGACAGTAGCAAGAGGCGGCGTAAATAACCCTGACACGTTGCGTTGCCCGTTGCATAAGCAAATACAATTAAGTTAGCCTTTGACGATGATGAAATGGAATTAAACCTTTGGGTATTAAATGGGATTAACACGAGGAAGATTTTGTGCGCTGCCATGTCCTGTCGCCGTGCACCAGCTCGATTAGGAGGGCAGCGATGGGGGCGAGGACATGAAAAAGCAGCCTGGGAATCATTAACAAAAATAACAAAATCTCAGCAGTGCTTATGGAGTCAGCGCCGCAGATTTGGGGAGGGGAGGGGAGCCTTGCTAATTTGCTGTAGAACAAATTAACCCAGTATTGTATTTCTCATTATTCTTGGCCTCACTTAGCTGTTGTTAAGCCATTTTCTGTTGTCACTCCTCGTAATAAAATCTGTGACTTGAATGAATTTCCCCAGCAACTTTGTGTTGGCACCATGTCTGTGGTATCAGCCAAAGATTGTCCTTTATCTGTTCCTTACAAAGCGTACCCTGATTGAAGTTGCCTATTGTAGTGCTCCTCCTCCTGGAATTTAGTGTGGAGTAAGACAGCTTAGTGTGAACATTTTGTTTGTATTGATGGGCAATCAGTTGTTTTCCTGATAATGCTAAAGAAAACAGAAGACGGCGGCACTGGCAAATGCAAATGAAACGTGATCATCTTATCTTATAATTACTTGGGTAAACGAGTGCTGAAAAAATTAATACTGTAACAAATGTTTCCTTGAAAAGCCAATCTACATTCTGCTAAAAAAACCAAACCCCAAATCCTTACAAATGTCCTAAAGCAAAACTGATGCTGCAGGAGCTCATGCCCTGGCATCCCCAGCGAAGGAGCGTACCTGGAAGGCGCGAGGCGAGCGCACAGCTGTTTAAGAACAAGATAGTCGAGGCAGAGGCAGCCGAGCAGGAGGGCTGCGGTGCGCTGGTGAACTGAAAAAGACGAAGTCTTGTGCAAGAAGCAGTAGTGGAAGCCTGCCACTGGTGAAAAATAGTCGTTGACAACCAGCAGCAACAGTTTCTGCCTAATGTCGAATTTGGTGCAGGGGTGAGCACCTCTCTCAGTCCGACCCTCTCTTCTGGGAAGCGACCGCCAGCTCCATCGGCTTCCTCGTCAGTGGCCGAAGGCAGCGGCAGGTCCCTGTGCCCCGAGCTCTCCTGAGTACAGCTGCCGCCTCTGCGCATCACAGTTCTCTCTGGAGGGTCTTGGAGTCAGGGCTACGCGCCCACGCGGACTCCGTTTCACCCCACCAGATAACGGTGCTCATCCGGCAGGTTTTGGTCAGCCCCTACGTGCTAACGTGTTTCTATGAGCAGATGTGCAGGGGCACGAGCTGAAGGTTCGCCTCACAACCATGCGCATATGACACACAAAAAAGAGCGTAGCACCGAGTCGTTGCACATGCAGAGCAGGAACACGGGAAGACTTTTCGTTACAGCATTTTCCATAGATGAGTGGCATGCTGATTTAAATCTGTTTTAGGGCTGTATTGGTTACAGTCCCCCTGTCCATCACCATCATCTGTCATCGTCTTCAGGCTGCCAGTATGACAGCTGTGAAGGAGCGGAATAAAGTTGACTGGCAGAATGTTTTGCATCTAATGAGTCTGTGCACAATAAGAGTATAATAAATAACGCTCTGGAGGAACTCAGCTATCGCTTGAACACCAAAAGAGAGATATTGCCTCAGCAGAAGCTCCCAAAGCCATCTGTCATCTGTCACGAGTTGCATGTCTGTAGCTGAGCTGGCCTGAGGGAAGGCAAGCACCAAAGGCTGGTGATGGGTGCCTTGTGTCGTGCAAGGAGATACAGAGTGGGCTGACATCAAGAACCCGGAATCACTCAGGAAGAGCTTAAAACTACAAAGGCACCGTGGATTTGATGCAATGTTACTTGGCAGTGTGGTCTGCTAGAGAGACTTTTTCCACATGAACCTTGCTCTGACATCCACTGAAAAATCCCATCGCAATAGTCTCTGTGATGTGACGTACTGGTGAGCTTATGTGTCGCAGATGGCTAGGGTCATCAGGAGTTACTGTGGCTCTGGGACGATCAGGAAAAAGCAGCAAGGAGCGATGCCCCAGGCACAGCCCTCGGGCAGCGGGTTCTGATACCGGTCTCCTGTGTGACACTGTGCCTGCTGCATGCAAAGGAAAACAAGAATACTGAGAAGCCCCTAAACCTGCCTGATGGCCCGCCAAGAGCAGCAGCATGACGGGGCGCTAGCCCTTCTCACCATATTGCTGTCACATCGCAGGGGTTGTTTTCGAGTGCCACAACTTGCAGGACGGTCCTGGGATTCCCGCCCATCCACCCCCCAAGGCTCCGATATCCAAGCATTGACCGAGGCTGGCCATAGCAGTGAAAAGCTGGGAGCTGCTCCAGCCTCTCCAGCAGTCCAGCTCGGCCCGTGCCATTGCCTGGCACGTGGGAATCACTGCTTTGGGAAGCAGGAGAGCTCCTGCAGTCCCCACGGGACTGCCTGCTCCTCTCCTCCTCACGCACCTCCCATCCCTTGACCAGCTCGCCCATCACACAGAACAGGGGCTTCTCTGCGGGGCAGTGGTCCCACAGGACATGGGGAGCCGGCGTGGTAAATTTGGGGAGGGCAGAGGGATCTTTGCTGTTTTTCTAGCTGGGGCTGTATCAGCTAGCCAGCCTCCAAGGGGAGGGAGCGCAGGAGCCTTCATCCAAAATAGCCTGTGGTCAAATGGACTCAGAAACTCCAGCACAGGGCAGGGGAGGACATTAAAGCCTTCACTGAAGTCCAGCTTTCGTCCTTCAGTCGAGTCCCGCTGCCTCACGTGACATGAGACTGGTCGCACATGCACCCGGCTCCCTCCTTCCTGCAGCAGATTTTCTAGTGTTTGGAACATTCAGCACTGCACAGTTGCCAATGTCAGGCTGAAACGTGCATGATGACACCTGTACTAAGGGTTTCTTCTCATTTTCAAGCCTTTCGTGAGGCTTTATTTCATATTCTCGAGCCTGTCTCAGACTAATTGCTCTCTTTATTATACTGGATATTGTTACCATTTTAAAATTGTTTTTGATGGACTGGGCCCAAAGGTTGGTGCCTGAATTCAAAGCTGCAGCGCTGCTTTGCAGTGGAGCTTAACTGGGGGGCTGTTCTTTGCTTTTCAACTTACTGTAATTATGAACAGATTTTTTTTTTTTTAATACATCCCCTGGTTTCTCCCTTCATAAAGAACTAATGTTTAATGAACTTAATTTTAGATAAAAGGAATGAAAAGAAGAAAATTAAAAATGCAGGACGCTCCTAGAGTCATCCAATTACTGTGATGTCCACACAGCAATGCCAGCATGGATTTTACAAAGCAAGTAAAAGCAGAAAATCACAGGGGCTCACCACATGTAAATGCTGCTCTGTTGCGAAATGTGCCGAATTAGAGATGTACATTTTATGCATTTCTTCTTGATCTGTTGCAAACGATAAAGATCAAACATGTCAGCCTGCCCCAGTAGCATATGTATGCATATCCAGAATGCTTGCTTGCTTTTTTCAAAACCACATCTAGCTCTGGCATCAAAATCGTAGAATACGTGCAAGCATCAGAAGAGGATGGTCTTTGCAGTCACAGCGCAACAAAAGCAGTGGCCAGGTTGGCCGGAGGAGGTGGCACCACTGAGCAGCTGCTAGGGAGACGGAGGCAGTAAATACTGTTCTCAATTAAATACAATTCCAGATCGCTGCTGATCGACTCTTCACCTGCAACGGCCCCTTCACCTCTGCCATGCAGAAGGTTACCCGTCACCCGGCTGCGTCCCACACCTTTCCTGCTGCCACCGGCCAGAGGTGCTGGCTGCGAGCGGGGGACTGTGGCTGCGCAGCTCCCAGCCCCAGCAACCAAGAGAGGGGATGCCACGCGGAGGGACCCAGCTCCCTCCCCACTGAGGGGCTTGTTTTATAGACACCCCCACCCTCTGAGGTGGTAATGCTCAGAGACGAGCAGATGCGCTGCGCGAGCATCTCTGAGNCGCAAAAAGGCTGGGTCTCACGGGGCAGGATTGCCGTCAGATCAGGGAAACACGTGGCAGTTAGGAGAAAGCACACGTACAAGGAGGCCAGGTACAGTACCGAGTAATATTTATTTTGCATTTAAATTTTCTTTGACTATAACGTGATGAGCTGCACTTTAGACAGCAGCACTCTTAATACGTACGAGATGGTATTGTTCAGTTCTTCCCAAAAGCGAGCTGGGGAGTCTTAATCGTAGAAGTCATCAAATTCATCTGCTTCGATGCTGTGAGTTTGTGGGCGCAAAGCAGCCTCAATCTCGGAGCTGCTGTCGTCAGATTCACCCCAGAAAGCTGAGGGGAGGAGAGAAAATTAATTATAAAATCTTTTCCATGTTTACATCATTTATGTCAGAGACGTGATCATTTTGCAGCTCTCCGGAGGCAGATGGACGCCATGGCTGATAGAGAAGGCCTGAGTTCGGAAGACTGCAAGACCCAGGTGTGTGTTTCCAGTGCAGCGTGCTGCCAACGCGCCGTGGGCTCCGGTGACGGAGCTGCTGCAGCCACACAGTGGGCTCATTCAGAGGTCCCACTTCATAGTTCCTCAAGGTAGCTTGAGAGAACATTTCCACTCCAAGCAATTTACTTGACCAGCTGCTGCCTGAATTACAGCTTTGTCTATTATGTTCCACTTTCTCCCCCTACTTGACCCTGTGGTGAAGTCACAATCGGAGCATGACATCACAGAGTTGGCATAAAAATGGCAATGATGTCACAAATGAAAAATCACCACTTTGTGACAGGATCAAATACAGGCAAGACTGACTTCAAGGAACTTGCAAGGTTTTAACAAACAGCTCTGGGGAGGAGCAACCAGTTGCACCGAAATAAACAGAATCGCGTGTAAATTCGGAGTGCCTGAGAGATTCCTCAAAATGCAAAGTCATTTGACTCATGGAAAAAAGTGAAGAGCATGGCACGGGAGGAAGCGAGAGTCAGGGCCACGGTCACTTGCCAAGCTGCGTTGTCTGTCCGTCTCTCTGTACAGACTGCTTTCAGAGGCCTGCGCGATAGCCGCGATGCCCCAAGTGAGGCGTAAGCCTCACAAATAGGGGGAGGAAGGCTGTCACACCTCATACAGAAATTTCAGCTCGTGTTTGACTGAGGCACTCCTCTTAATGAACTCGGTGCTTTTGATGGAATAAAGCTATATAAATATCTTATCTACAAATGCAGCAGCTGTATCTTTCATCCTATATCCCCGGCCCCTGGGGATGTAGGTCTGCCCTCGGCTGGGAATGGCAGAGCGGCGTCAGCTGAACACATGGGAAGAGAATGGACACGCTGAAAGGCTCCAAAAACCAAAACTCCCCAGTGGAGAAGGAAATGGGCTGGGGATGCAAGAATGCCTTTCAAATGGCACCAAAGCAGCCATCATTTATGGCATCCTTCAGTCAGCGCAGATGCCACATCTCTAAAACACGCTCTGTGCCGTCTGGGACAGCACAGCTCCCAAAGCCGAGCTCCAGGCAGAGCGTTCCCTGTGCCGACTTTGCTTACGGGAGGCTCCATTACAGGGGACTTCAGACGCCAGTGGTTGTTATGGCGCTTAAAAGAGAAAAATGAAACGCAGGGGAAAACAAAAACATGCAGGGCCCAAACACCAAGTTAAGGGACAGCCTGTGTGCTCATGAAAAATCTTGTTCCAGATGCACACACGGGGGTGCGTGGGCTCCTTTGTGTGCCCACCTGCTCTAACTGTGCAACACGTGCTGCTGCCCACCGACTTCTGCAACCTGTGTTGCAAAGGGAGGACCAAGAAAATGTTGGGCTTTTCCTTCTCTAGGTTTTCTCCTACCTGCTATTTGCTACTGTTTCATTTAAACGCTGAAGCAAAGGTGACTACTCCTTCCAAATCATACGCAAAGATCACTACTCCTTCCGCACCGTATGTGCTACAAAACACATCCTCTCTGGTCCAGAATTTGTCATCGTCAACTATTTGGTGGCTCCTGTATTGAGCCAGGGAAATTTTACTCTTTTCTACCTTCTTATGCTCTTATTTTATACAGTTCCATTGTGTCGTCCTTGGAGGTTTTCTACAATATAAATTACACTTAGGAAGACATTGATTTTAAATAACATAGCGTTCGCTTCTTACCTTTGGATTTTATAGCAGTCACCGTTCCCTTCCTCGTTCCAGTCCTGTGAAGAGAAAGATTTCAAATAATGAGCACAATGTCGCAAAATAAAAAGAACCTAAGTCGACTGTGAGATAGTTTAAAAAAATATCAGTAACTTCTGTGACTACTTTGTGGGTTTTTTTGTGTTTTTTTTAAATAACTATTTTATCAAGGGTCTCTTCACCTTTGTGTCTTCTAAAAGGTGGAGAAATTAACATGCAGCAGAGACGCTGGTCCAGATGTTCAGGCAGCGTGAACTGGAGTCATTCCTTGGTAACAGTGCCGATTTACACCGGCAGTGAATTGAGGGTACAAAGGGTCAGAGCTCTGTCTATCTTTTGCAGCCTTTCAGATTAATGCAAAGAAAGTAAAAAACCATCCAAACAAAAATAAAAGCACCCCCCACCGGCGCTGGCTGAACTTGCCCATCCCCTTCCTGCCGGCATACTCCTCCCGCCCAGCCACTGGGTTCCCATAGCATCGCCGTGTCCCTATGTAAATGTGCAATCTCCCAGCTGCCTTTGATCTACCTTGATGTATGTGCAGTTGCGACTCTGCTCTGTTAAATGACGGCTCTTGTGTCTGGAGCATCACAGGCCCTTTTGAATCTCTCAAACAAGCTGGAATCATTTTGATCTTTTGTGTGTAGGGTGTGTATTGTGTTGGTGCTGTGAAATAATCACATAGGGCCAACGATGTAGGAGAATTAACTGTTGTATTAACAGTCCCGCAATAAGCTCTAAAAATAAAGCTTCAGCTGATTTTAATAAGGAAGATCAAATAGGAGATATTTGTGACATTACTGTATGAAGTAGTAAAATATAAGCACACGTCAAGCTGCAATTTGAAGCTGTTGCCACAGTCAAAACAGGACTCGATCAGCTGTCAAAAGTTTCATACCATTTGCTGCATTTCATTTAAAGACAGGGCAGCTAATACCTAATTGCTTAAAGGGGGGAGTTAAAAATATCCTAACTGCTGTTGTGGAGGCAGTTGTGAAGGAGATAGAAAAAAAAAAAAAAAAAAAAGCAGAGGGGATTTGTTGCTTGGCTTATACCACTGTATTCAGTAAGAATTTGGGACTGCAGCTGGAAAGCTAAACTTAAAGCAGGGGGAATTTTCATTATGTTACAGCTACCTATGTTACAGAAACTTGTCCTTTTAAATAAGAGATGGCTGACACTGTTTAAATCATATTTCTTTTCTGCAAGCTGTGAGTGCTGTTAGCACACAGCCTCCCTCTTTCAGATATACTAAAAATTCCCAGAAATCAAGTATTAAACATGGCCAAAGTTCAACCAAGATACTAAACCGAGGCTTAATTACTAGTAACAAGTAACGGTACTGAGTATTAACAGTGATGTAACTAATTATTAACTTAAGTAATAAGTAAAAAACTTTAAAATATTAGCCTTCAGATGTTTGTCTGACATTGTTAGCATGCCATCCAAACGCCCTTCCATTTTATTCAGAGCCAAGTCCTACACTGCATTACACTTCAACTTCTCCTTCAAATACATTTACTCGACAGTATTTTAACTCGGAGCCTCTGGGTTGAGTCCTGCAATATGCTGAACGCCCTTAACTCTTGCTCATTTTGGTGAGATTTCATGACCCTCAACATTTCCCAGGAGGTGCTCCACGTATCCCAGGCTTAGCCCATAAAAATGTGCTCAAGAGGCTGCAACTCTGGTGGCTGCGTCGTTTTTCTCCTGGGTGTAGAGCAAGAAACCACTTGTTGCTGAGCTACAAATCGAGAGGTGACTTCTGTGGCAGACTGCACAAGAACCATTTTATCTTCAAGTAGTTCAGTAAAACAAGATCAGGCAGCTGGCGGCTACCGCTTCCACTGCCTGCTGCTTCGTCTCCCGTTGTCAAGAAGGAAGGCAAAGGAGGCTCTGTTATTCAGCCCTGCTAGGAGGTCCCGAGAAGGGATTTTTTGCTCTGCTTCTCTCCACGGTTCAAGCAAGCCCAGATCAAACACGAGAGGGTTGGTCACTTGGGCCCAGAGCCTCCGTCGTGCCGAGGACCGCCACGCACAGCGTGGAGCACGGGACTGCCAGCGGAGGACTGCCCGGGTCTTGGGTGGCTCGGACCTCTTGCACAGCTGGAAGCACTGCGAGGCGCGCCAGGTCCGGCTGAAGGCCAGCGGTCTCACGGAGAAGTTGTGGTGGACAAAGACCACCATGGCTGCAGGAAGGTATGGAAACCGTCCCTCCTCTGCCCCAGCTTCCCATGAAGAAAAAAGGTCAATGCTGACAGGAGAGGGGGGAAAACGGGTGTTCGTATTCTACCAAAACCCATCATTTGTTAGGGTTAATCCTCCCGGGGCTAATCGGCCGCGCGTGGAACGGGATTCACTCGCGGAACAGCGCAGGGCTATAGCGCTGCACCCCAGCAGCTGGGCGTTAGTGGGACACAGCTGTCCATACAGAGAGAGACGGGGAACAGGGTGTCAGCAAAGGGTGCCGGCACACAGCGAAGCGCCTGGGGGGACGGGGGAAATGGAGCTAGGATGTCAGAAGATCAGATCGGAAATCGCAGCTCCGCCAGACCAAGCCTGGAAAATGCTGCAAGATAGCTTTGTAACAGGGAATAAAATTCTTGAATTACGTCTGAAGTGTTAGTCAAGGCTGCTAAGATGCAAGAAGACCTCTACACTGCAGAACATTCGTATTCAGAAATCTGCAACTTCAATCGTGAAAGTTATCATCTGGTACACTGAGCGCACAATAACCGCACAGACCTCCGCGGAGAAATTTTAGGAGTATAAATGAAGTAAGGCCAGTGTCACTGCCTCGACTAATCCCCCGTCGTGACCCTTCAATATCACATTTGCTTCTTCCCTAAAATAATTCCAAACTCAACCCAGGGTCTAACAAAGAAAAAACCCAAACCAGTTTAACTTCAAAGGGCCTTTTAATCTCTCCTTTACTTGATGAAACGGGCTTTTTGTATTGAAGATGCTGCAGCAATAAGAAATGAAAAAGCTCCAAGAAAATATTTTTCCCTCTGTAAAGAAAATTCATATTAAGAGGAAAATACCAGACCAACAAGAGCCAAGTTAATAGAGATGGCTCACTGAAAAACAGCAGAAAATGTTTGCTTTAGCCCAAGTATCTTTTTGCTGAGGCACCTGTTGAACCTCTATGTTTTAGTGTCAAGTGAAAAAAAAATACACCCAAACACCAAGGGGGGCATGGGGGGGCAGAAGACATCCAATTGCCAAAAAAAAAAAAACCCAAACAAAAAAACCAAAAAAACCCAAAAAAAACCAAAACCAAAAAAACCAAACCACCCCAACAAAGAAAACAAGCATCAAGGGGGAAAAAAACCCCAACACACACCCAAGCGCCAAGTGAAAAAAGCCCACCACCCAAATGCCAAGTTTTATCAGAAGAACAAACAAAACGCAGAGTGCAGCGGCCTCCTCTGCAGCGGCCTCGGGGCCACCAATACTCCTGCTAATCTTGTCAGAGGCTCGAAGCCTGTGCGCCTCGTCCTGCACATGCATTGCTTCGGCGGCACGCCACACAAATGGAGCATTGCTTTTTGGCAGGGTGGTGCTTATTAACCCCTCAGAGACAGAAGTGACGAAGCTTCTCCCTGGCAATACCTGAGGGTGCAGACTCGCAGATCCATCTTTAAAAATCATTTTTCGAAAACATCTAAAAGCCTCGTGGTAGTGAGCGAGCCAGGCGGCTTGGTGGCAGTGCCTCCGGTGTGACAGTCTCAGCTGGGTATCCCCCGTGATCGTACACTTTCCTGCCAGTTCCCGCAGAAGCCTGGCTGCTCTGTCATTTTCTGCTGATGGCTTACTAGAAATTGAGCATCGGAAGCATTCCCTGCCCTGGGAAGTCAGTATAAACTAAAGAAATCCAATTGTCATGCTAGAACTTGAGTAATAATATTGAATTTAAGTAATTACACTGCATATGGATGACCTTTATTTTAGGATACAAAGATCTATATCGAACTACATTTAAGACCGTTCTCTGTTTAGATATCGTGGCTGAAGGAAAAAAAAAAAAATATTCTTGCCTAGAGAAACCTCGAACACAAAGACGGCATCACAGCGCTGTGATGAAACCGCGTCGGAAGAGCACAGGGCATCGCCGCAAAAGTGAACTCCATTTCCTCTGTGCTCCAAAGGCAGGCAGGTGGTGTTGCCTCTGCCCACAAACCGTTCCTCACCAATATTCGTAGAGCATCGCCACTGCAACGTTACTATTTCTGCAACAGCTGGATGTTAGGATTTAGGAAACAAAGCTCACAGGAGTATCTGTAACATCAGAAAAACGTGCTTGAATTTCCAGTCAGCTTCTTACAGAAGCGATCTGACCACGGAAAGTACGGCCGGAGCGTAAAACGAGCCACGTCCCTGCTTTCCCTGGATTTCCTGGTAAACACCTCTCCCGAGCGCTGCCAGCCCCAAACCTGGGGAGTCTCCCCTCAGCACCCACGCGGGCGGTCCCCCAGCACCCCAGCACCAGTCTGCAGAGCAGGGCCGGGACTGGTTTGTGGGGTGCGGGGTTGCGCGGAGCCGGAGTGCCCCCCGATGGCCAGCCCGCTTGGCGTGGGGCACGGCGACGGGCCCCGACACGCATCGCACCCCGGAGTAACGCAGAGGGTGAATTATCACCCGCCAGCTTTTATTTGCATGTCATTACATCCGTGTTCGGTAAAGGCGGCTTTTGACTGAAAAACAGCCTTCAGAGACCGGACGGGATTGCTTCCAGAAGGCAGATTAATCAAAGTTTGAAATGCTTTACACCCTGTTTACGTCCTGGCAAGTTAAAATTGTTCTTTGGTTCTCAGTCAATAACGCATCTTTGATCTCCAGATTATTTTGAAACAAGACGGCGCAAACAAGTCAGAGAAAAATAAACTGCTTGCATCAAAAATTTGGAATTACCCAGAAAGATAGTGACCTCCACCGGCTGCATCCATCGCTACAGGACCACGAAATGCCACACACATCGCCTGCCGCCCGCTCTCGCGGAGAGATTCAGTCCTGACTTCTGATACCTTTTCCCCCAAGTAATCGTATAATTTAACACACTCTTTCCCGCTGCAAGACGCTAACTCTTCAAACGAAAGTTGCGTCTCCGTGCATGTAAATATTCCCTCGGTAAAGTAAGTGAAACCAGGAAAAAGTAGTTTTCTAGCTAAACGCAGAGCAGGACAATATCTGCGGGAGAAGAGGAAGCTCTGGCATGCACCTCGGAACAAAAGGGAACAAGTGGTCTTTACTCGGAGAGCAGCTTCCTATTAAGACTCACTCCTTCGTACATTATGCCTTTCATCCCCACTCAACCACAAAATGATTTTGCTGTAGGAAATACAATGGCAGAAAAAGATTTACATTGAAAGAATCTTTAATAATAAACTGTTGCAGATCTGCCTACTTCCCCGCGATTTATAATACAATAAACATCGGATTCTATTAAGTCTCATGCACTGAAGACATGCACTGAAAAACCGAATATGAAAGCCCTCAATTCTTCCCGTCTCCAGTACCATAATAGTGAAATGAGCATGTATAAATGTGCTAAGAGTATCTCTTTGCATCTTTTATAGCTTGTGTGTATTAATCTGTAAAGCTTATTAAGAAAGTCATTGCTATGCAAAGCAGCACCCAATCTCTTTCTCTTGCTTTTCAACAGAGCGCAGTGTTTAGCCAATAGGACCGGTCCCCGGCCCCTCATTCGGCATTCATAACATGCAACATTTACACAATGTATCTCTCAAAGGCTGCTGAATAGAAAGCCTTAATACTCATGTAAACAACTGCAAACCAATTACTTAATGAATCAGGCCCACACATAATGAGGTGCCAGACAAAGAGCTATAAATGCATTTTTGCGCCCGAGCCTCTGCTTTAAAGTAAAATCCCTCAGCTGTAGTTTGGGCTTAACTGGCACATCATAATTATTGTCTGGAGGACATCAGAGGAAGCCATTTTTTTATTTAGGTCCAGCAGGGTCTTTCGCGAGGTCACTCATCAGCTCAGTGACAAAACGGAGCAAAGAAGAATTTATAAAAAGTACCATGGCAGCGCTACACAGTTATGTTTATTCTCAAGTAGTGGGTTTCGAGACCACTTGTAAAAGCAATAAAGCCCAAGAAGTGACTGCGGTAAGCGGAGCGCTTACGTGTCGGCGGCGAAGGCCTCGCGCCGCGCCCTGGCCGCAAACGAGCGGCCGGCCGCCCTTCCACCCCTCCGTCTTCCTCACGGGTTTCGCCGCTTTCCGGCTTTGCCGAGCGGGTGCCAAGCGTCCAGAGGCGAGGGTCGTTAATAAACTTTGGGTTTAGAAGGCTGAACGATTTTTCACTCGTTTAGAAAAACGAACTTTAAGCCGTTATACAAGATTTTTTTTTTTTTAAAGCAGCATCCTCGTGTGTGTCAGCGCATGAAGTGCGTTTGCTTCTCAGCACTGAAAGGCATGAAATTACAGGGCAGAATGAATTGTTTTAAAATCTATCACAAATAAGAATTTGAAAAAAATGGCGAAAAAGATGTACGCCGTATGAACAGCATCTGAAAAATGCAGAAGTCGCTGAACGCATTACTAGCGAGCAGCGCAACATCCAAGGGGGGAGAAGCTTGGAGACCTTTTTTTAAATAAAAAAAATAGGTCATTTTAAATTACACACGTTTTATTCAGACTCTTAGCAATGATCCTGTAAGCACGTTCTTCAGGGCCCGATCCTTCCCTTCCTGCTGTCTTGGGCTTCAGTGAATGACTGAAATTTATCATTTAAAAACTCAGCACCCTTGCATTTCATAGCATTAGGTAGTATGACTTGGAACATCATTCTCAAACAAAGTTTCAGAAAATTTAAGAAAAAAAGAAAAAAGAAAAAAAGAGTTTGAACATAAAACTATAAGAATTAATCCCAAACAACAGCGTGAATGCCAGTCATCAATACGGTATTACAGCTTGTATTTACTGTGCTTGAAGACTTACGGAAATACTGTGATTTTTAACACAAAATGCAGAACGACACTTGCAAAATTGGAACCGACCTCATCAATAACAGCATAAAAGCAGCTACAGAAAGATAGCGATGCCGTATGAACAGGAGGAGTTAAAAATTTGTCAAAATGCATTAAAGTCTCCTCCCGAGTGCTATTGACGGCAGTTCTCAGGCCAGGAGCCCCGCAGCAGCAGCACCCCCCACTTGCTGGGCTGTTCTAATAAGAGCAGATAAGGATCTAAAGCCCAGCCAATATTTCATGAGATGGCTGGTTTATATCCTATTTTCCGCTGCTTCTTGACCACTAATTTGATTGCTGCTGTTTGATTACCGTTACATGCCAATGAAGAATACAAGGAACATCCGACAGAACTGCTCAGGGACCCGAACCAACTTTTTTTCCTCCTTTTGTTGTCTTAAAGAAAAAAAAAACAACCGAAAACAAAACAAAAAAACCCAAAGTACACCCTTTAGGTACACGTAAGACCATTAATTAAACATACTCAGTTTGAAAGCAAGAAAGGCATGTTAAAAATACCCCAGTATCAAACATTAAAAAAACCAAACCCAAAGCCCGAGCCCATGAGAAGCGTTATCCAGTTACAGCTAGTTCACATCTCGGATACCCAGAGAAGAAACCCACCACTTTATTTCTTGGAGACTTCATGTTTTATGTCTGCCCCTCTCCTGACAACTCCTATTGTCTGGCCCCTGAGTAGCCCTACTGAGAGCAGCTGTACACGCTAATTTGTGGTTCACTGAGATGTCAATTGAGTCTTAAAATGAGAAAACAACAGCTGCAAAACAATACTTGGCTTTGGCACAAATATTTTCTAAGGTGTACCAAAGTTTACGATGTTTGATTAGATAAAAGTAAATACAAACCTTAACCTAGACCGAGTGGAAAAATAAAATAATTGGAGCTTCAGTCATTTTCTACAGAAGCATTTCAAACATTAAAGGATCTAACAACTTTACCTTGAGAAGGCAGGACTTCTTTCGTTTGATGAAGAACTAGTTTCCGAGTGCGTTTCTTGGCTTGCTTTTGCTTTGCAATTATTATCGCCACCATCCCAACCTGTTAAGTAAAACCAGGAAATACAGATTTTCAAATAATAATGGCTGGACCTCACAGCAGCGTGCAGTCCCTAGCAGCAACGCGCTCTTGTTTCCACACAGATGCACGTAAGGGCCACACTCTTGGTTTGATGACAAAGTCGAGAGAGGAGCACGCACCACGCAGTGATGGGATCTGCCTCGAGCCTGGTTGCTCACGGTTAGGTGGAAGCTAGTTAAAAACACAAGAAAACAAGACTTCCTCGCTATCAATTAAGTTATCTGATGATGATTTCTTGTGAGTAGTGACATTTGTGCATGTTTTACCCCCATTTTAGAAAAAGAGGGAATCTCAGTGTTTGCTCTAAGAGCTGTATTGCATCATGGCGACTTTAAGAAAAACTTAAAGGATTTCTGGGGTCTTTTGACTTTTTTTTTTTTTTTAACCCCTGAGTTCTCATTTACTTTACTTAATCATGAAGGAGGGTTATTTTTATTCTCCTTCCCCTTAAATGTAGATTATGTCGGATATTTACAGTTCTTTTAATATTAATTTGATACATCAGTATTTTCAACCTTTATCTCGAAATAGAGCTGCGTTTGGGAGACACAAATCTTGGGATTTTTATGACTTGAACAGCCAAACACCCAACTGTTCCAAAATCTTTTATCCATGCTTTCCTTTCCTTTCTCCCCACTCTGTGTATCTCATTTCCATTCTGTAGAGACTGATTTAAAATTAAAAAAAAAAAAAAGTAAATGAATTCATTCACTGGAATTGTACAATTGCTCATCTTTGTACTCATTTCCAAAGAACATGATGCTCAAGTACAAATCCCACTTTAAAAGGCTACTTTGCATATATATATAGTACTGAAATTAGTACATATACATGGTACCGAAATTATAAACAAGCCCTAATTGTCACCAACTTCATTCCAACCCAGGACAAATTAGTATTTCTGTACATCTTGGACTCTCCTACTCTCTAACTGGCCGTGGCCGTTACCAGCCTGCTCCAGCGGATCACACCGCTCTGCCCTTGCATTTCAGCAGCCGAGATCCTACTTGGTCTCAGACACTTCCAACAAAGAGGTGCAAGACGTCTGACCGGCGCAGGAGACGGCAGAGCTCGGGCACAGGAGCTGTCCTGGCAGCAGTGCGCCGCTTTGCAGACAAAGTCTGACCGCTGCCCAGAGAATGCATGAAGGAAAAAAGAAAAATCAAGAATAGAGGGGGGAAAAATGAAAAGAAGGGGAAAAAATAAAAGAGGGGGATGCCCCCCTTTCCTGTGAGGTACATGTGCAGAGGAGCAGAGACCTGCGGAGATCATGGAGGACGTCCTGGGTGCAAGGCTGACGGCAGCTCAGAGCAGCAGTCTGAGCGATGTGGGCACACACTGAGAAACACCACTGACCACAAAGGGAAGAATATTCACGCTTGTTTGTACATTACTTTGGGAAAGAAAAAAAAAAAGCTAATGTAATCTGATCAAGTCAGAACTCCCGGAAACTGGTTTTCACTCCAGCAGTAAAGCACTTAACATAGGCGTATTTTTCAGGGCTCCTCAAGCAGGGATTCAAACTACAACACACAATGCGGCCGAGACTACATGCTCACTTCTTGCTTGGGGATAGAGCAGGCTTTGCTCCAGGAGGGCATCCCTCTGCCTCGAGAAAGCCTCGCACAAAGCGAGTTGTGCCCAGCTAACAGAACACCACAGGCCATAGACTCCGCAAACGTTCAAAACGCAGTTACATGTGCCCTCAGACGTGGCTCCGGCGTGTCCACAGCTTGCTCCTTATGGGAAGGAGAACGTGAAGCAAACGGCTTCCACACAAATCATCAGCTCTGACCACCCTTCCCATTTCAGCCCTGCGCGTGCAGCGGGACACATCCACCTCGTTACGGTCTGTTAACGGACTGAACGCTTTTCCCCCTTCCCGACCACAGCAGGGAGAGGGTTTCCAGAGCGGATGGTAGTTTCAGAGGGTGTTAGCACGCCGGTTAAACCGCTGCATCTGATGTGTGCCTTGTTTCAGGCTAAGCCTGGGAACCCCAGCCTGAGCAGGGACCCGATACCTAGCTTGCTGCTGATGGGTCCCTCCCAGCAGGAATGTATCTGCAAATGCAGGGAAGTGCCTCTACCCCTGCAGAGTAACTTCCTCTGTTGCTGCTGGATGCTCTTCCCATCCCTCAGGGCAGCGACACAGTCTTTGATGCAGGCGCACCTGCCACACCTTTCCAGTTGGCACTTCAGAGTCTGGGTCTTTGCCAGCTCTACCAAAACTCGAGCTGGGCCACTGCTGTCGTGCAGCTCTCCTTACAGCTTTTGCACGCATGCCAGCCTCAGAAGAGCGTTTCTCCATGCCTTCTGTGCCTGCACTGGCTCCCCTCCCTTCACCACATCAAACAGTAACACAAACTACTTGTTCTTCACCTTTAAGACCCTTCAGAGCCCAGCTTTGCCCTACCCGCCAATTACAATACAACGCTGGGTTATCGGTCCCCACTTCTGCCTTAATTACACCAGGCTGCCTTGCCAATTAATCCAGTTGTTCCCCTCAAGCATCTTTGTGCTGACTTACATCCTACACACCCCACAGAAATGGGAGATCCTTCTAGGAACTCCTAAGCCCACCAGCTCCACTCCTCGGAAAGCCTGCCGTGGCAATTCACCTGGCTTGTGGCACCCACAAAGCGCCTGACAACACACAAGCGGTCAGTGTGTGGCGGCTGCTGCTCTGTGTGCTGAGCAATCACCTAGCTCTTACCTCCTCTTACCCCGCTCATCCGCTTAATCCCCGTGCCTTCAACAACATGT
Source organism: Sula dactylatra (assembly GCA_013389905.1). Classification (NCBI taxonomy): domain Eukaryota; kingdom Metazoa; phylum Chordata; class Aves; order Suliformes; family Sulidae; genus Sula; species Sula dactylatra. The sequence goes on from WEKW01027077.1 coordinate 29,417, forward strand.
CCGCCTTGTAAGCTGGCGGAAAGGAAGAATCTCGGTTACAGACGTGCAACACCCACAACACAACCAGCCCAACCTGGGCACACGGCAAGACTTGCTTCACCCTTGTGAGAAAGCACCAGCGACTGGTGCAACGTACAGGGCAGAGAAGAGAAGATACAAGAAATACACTGCTGGGAAAGAAGACCCTTAAGCACTTTGCTCCTGATAGAGCTGCATCGTGCCATAAACCCCTTATGCAGATCAGTGAATTCCCTTCCTGAAACAGATCGTTGCATTTAAGGTTAAATGCAACTTAGTTCAAGAAGACACTTTTATTCTCAGGGGTGTGTGTGTTTCTGTTTGATTTGCCAGAAGCATCTCCCTTGCCGTGCAGTAACAGCCAAGTGCAGTCTCCCTGTCGCGGGCTGGGGACAGCAAGAGGCATGTGGTGCTGAAACACAAATACACATTTTTCCCTGACCGCACAGCAGAACATGATAGCCCTGGCAAGAAAGATGCTCTGAGTGGAGAAGGGGGGGGGGAAGAGAAAAAAGAAAAAAAAGATGGGTTTAGAGCACAATGGCAGCGTGCAGACTGAAACCCTCGGATAAAAGAATTGCCAGCGCCATACAAATCATTCAGTGGGGAGCAGCGGCACTGGGAAGCAGAAGCGGAGGCAAGAGGAGGGCTGCAGGCTGCAACAGCGCTGCTCTGCTCCTGACGGCCGTCTCTCAACGCCTCCTGAGCCCTACACAGGCTTGCTAAAAAGCACCTCTTCCTTCCCATCCGAATTTGGTAAATTACTCTTGCTACACCAGGTAAGAGGCAGATGCCGTCTGCTTGACGTTCTCCTCAAGCGGTTTTTGGAAGGAGCCTCACCGCATCACCAGCTCTCGTATTCCGGAGACACCCCAGAAGCAACGTAGGCGCGCAGGGGTGATGCTGTCGGGATGGGGTACTTTGAGCATTTACTCGGTCTGAACGGCCCGCCCGTACTGCGCAGCCACAACAGAACAAGCTTGGTAAAACTCGGTCTTTAAACTCAAACTGGGATGTTAATAATGGAAAGTTCTCAATCCAATCGTTTGAGCAGCAGAATGGGAGCTGGTGCGTCCCAGACGACACAGCTCTCCTCACGCCTTTTTCCCCTGTGCATTGTTCCTTCCACTCAGAACTAGCAAAGGATCTGCAATACCACTATTAATTAAAAACACTCCACACTTTTCAACTTTGAATTAATTGTGCAGTTGGCGCGGGTCAAGGCAGCTTTCATGTCAGCTTTTACAATTTTGTTCTGAACAAAATGGGTGTAGTTTTCTTCATTAGCCAACAATTCCAGGTAAAAAAAACCACTATCATTGCATAATGAACCACTATTATTTTGTTCTGCCGAACAGTTAAAGTGATCTTTAACCCAGAACATACTGTACCAGCACAGAACTGAAAAGATGGTATTTTCTCCATGCGTTCCCCTATGGCCTAGGTTGCAGCACCTCTCAATTTGTAGGCAGACATCTCAGCAGCTAAAAAGTGATGTAGTTTTCTGCAAATGAAGAGATAGAATGCTCTTGGTCTGGTACCTGCAACATTTATATCTTGCTAATTGTATTACCTCTCTGGCAGAGGAAGCAGCTCACACTTTTTAAACATCAAAACCAGCATTAAAGCCCTTGACTGCAGCTAGAGTCCCAGCACAGAAAAGTCATCTGCAAGACAACAAATCATCTTTCTATGAACAACCTCCAAGTGCTTGACCCCACCTGTCTGGAAACGGGAAATTCACGAGGCTGCTGGTTTTTGAAATGCAGACTGGGAAAACAGAAATACCAGTGTTCACGCATAGCCCGTGCAGTTTGTGAGAAAAACTGAAGTCTTCCAGCTAAGCGACAAGGCGCATAAGCAAGCCACAGGAGTAGTGTAGTAGGTGCTGCTCTACCGGGAGAGGAACAAGAGCGCTTTGTACGCCACTCAAAAGCCATAAAAAGCTATCACCCGTTATTTCCAATAACAATCAATAATCCCATATGCAAACGGAGGTAGTTGGAGGGCAGAAAGACCCCGGCGCTTTCGCAGACTCAACCCAGACACGTGTCTGCATCTCCCTCCCGTACGCAAGTAAGAGCCTACACCAAAAGGAACTTTGCTTCTTCTGTGTACTTTTATCAACAATAAAATTGTTAGCAGCTTGGGTATTTCAGCTGTCACTAGACTTCAAAGTCAGTAATGCCTTGAAAGGAACATTATCAGGATCAGCTGAGCCTGCAAGCTGTGTAGTTTTACAGTTACCTTGGCAATAGTTATTGCATCCGCTTTCAGAAGTCCTGGTAGGTCTGGGCTGCCATACTGCTAGGTCCTGTGCCGAAACAGAAAACCGACAATAATTCCTGCCCAGAGGAACTTTAAATCTGAGCAAGCTCCTCCACCACATTAACACTAATTACTGCGCTTGCTGACAATCTACAAAGAGCTATGGCGGATTAAAGGTGGGCTGTCAGCTGCCATGCCACTGCCAGCACACAAAGAGCCGCTGTGCACGCCTCTGCCTCGGGACCAGAGGTGCGAGAGCCGGCTGCATACGGGCTCTTAAACGCACGGATTTCCCTTGCAAGAAAGCAAAAAAACTTGCATATAGAGAGAAGATAAAGGCTACCTGCAAATCTGACAGAAGGATGTGCTTTTTGAAGAGCAAATAGATGGAAAAAACCTCCAAAATAAAACCTGAGCAGAACACTACAGTAACCAATATCCAGAAGTAGGTCAAATACCAACTTGGTATTTGACAGCAGATACCAACAGGATAACAAATATCTTCCCCCTTCCTTTAAATGGGGGGAAAAAAAAAGGATAAATACTCTTATCATGATAATACACCATGGTGTGATGCTGTCCTCTCAAGAGCAGACACTTGGGTGACCAGCAGAGTCAGGAAGTCCCAGTGGAGCAAGCCATCCAGTGAGGATACTTTGAGAAGCTGCTGCCTCTAAACATAGAAGATTTTTCACGCAGAATTCAAAACTATAAAGAGACTCTGAGGTCTTTCAGGAACTTAAGTCGAGCAGCATAAAATATCACCTACTGGAGTACGTAATCCAAACTAATTTAAGCAAAACGTACAATCTTACGCTGTCCCAAGGTCAGACCACAACAGCAGCAGCGATTAATCACGTACAGATGAACTTTTTTCATAACAGCAGTCGCGAATGGGTTGATATCAAATGAAGCTAAAAGTTGGGTAGACTTATTAATGCCTTTATTAGTGCACTCCAAGTGGAACCTCGGGAACCTTTTAACTTCAAGCTCAAAGGAGGACCTCACCGGGAAGGACGCGTGGGCGTGGGAAAAGTGCTGGCAGGATTATTGGCTCATTAAAGGTGACCTAAAAAGGAAAGCAGAATTGGATTTGTGCTCTTCCATGTTCCCTTATGATACACAAAGAAAGGCTAAATTTTTTTTTCCTCTTCTGAAGAGGGTTTTTCCTCCTTATTTCTACATTAGAGGTTTTATACCTGGTGAGTAGCTGGAAGGTGACATTCAAGACATTGTGAAAGCGAAGACTGATGAGTGGAGAAGTAACACCATTTCTATTCAAATGTTTTATAGCTTTAATGTCTATTTAAATCCCAGACATAAAAATGAAGGATAGGGAGAGAATCTGGTTTTGTTAAAGATTTAACAAACCTGCCCCTTCAATAAAATCAGCAGTTTCCTGCTCATCAATGAGACTCTTAAACAGTCATCCAGCAAAACAAAAAATAATGGATTTTTATCCTTTCTTTTTAATCTTGCATTATTCGCCTACATCAGGAACAGCAAAAGCACTGAACAATTTATTTTGCATGTCTTCCCAAGATAAAAAACAAAGCATCCATGAAGAAAATGAGAACGAGCCCACATATCCTCCTCTATCCTCATATAACCTGGCATAAAATGAGATTGCTATTAATAGCGAACTCCTCTCTGGGTGAGCCCATACACAAAACGTAATCCTTTTAAAGTCAATTATCACAACACGGCCTTCCACAAGCTTAGGGCAAGGCTGTAGGAGAGAAACCATCTTTATGCTATGAGCCACATTGCCCTCGTGCCCCCGGTTGACTACAGGTTTGAGAAGCTCTCGTGTCCTGCCACGGATGGGAGCAGCTCAGCAGACGATTCAGTCCTGGCCTCTGCTTAGAAGAGCTCCAGGTGAAGTCAGTCCTCGCAGGAGCAGTGTCAGGTACCAACACGGGCTGTCTCTAAGGGACATCCAACACCATGCCCGCTACGACTCTAAAGCCCTCTTCCCCAAAGCCGCACAGCTATCTCCTTCCTCCACTACAGGCATTAAAGAAAAAATAGAAATAGTTCTGGAATATTTAATGGAATATTAAAAAAAATATTTTGGTTCTTTTTCTCTGTAACAGAAGTGAAAGAAAAAAACCCCACAACTACAGAAGGCCTTGTAAAGTGCCATCAGAGCCGGGTGCTCGGAAGCACATCCAGCCAGCTCTCACAGCAAAGTCCACCAAAACCCAAAAGCCCCAAGGCTTCTGTTGTTCAACCCACCACTTAGAGCCCTTAAAGAATGCAGGAAGCACTGAAAAAAACAAAATTTGTATCCCTTAAGCTTAGATAAAGTTGTACAGCAAAATGATTGTGTATAGAATGGGCATTAAATATCAGTTCATCTAAAACCACAAGGCCAAGCCCTCGAACAAGTCATCTGAGCCCAAAAGACAACGTGCAGAGATGCTGCCTCTATTTTAGGCACAGAACAACTTCAGAGCTCCAGGGCCACAGCCGACACCAAATAATGATGAGCAAAAAGGAAAAAAGCAACAGGCTGGAAGGGCGAGGAGCCAGAAGGGAACAAGAAGCCCGGAGAAGATCATGGGCTGAAGATGAATCGCATCTGAAAGGAGCAACTTTGCTTTCAAGTGAGATATGAAAAGCCTCACTCCTAGAGACAATGTGACTGCTGGCTACCAGAAGCACGCTGCAACGAAACAGTAAATAAAGCAGGCTCAGAAAGGACGGATTTTAAACTGAAGTTACTGGTTTCAGTGTTTAGGTTAGGGAGAGTTTCTCAGCATTTTTACAAATAGGAAGCACTAGTATTTGCATGCCCTTGGGTAAGAAAGCTACGGGAGAAGTAGGGAAGGGGGTTGTCCATCACTGCTTGGCTTTTGACTAACTGACATCTAACACAGCAGCCAGCCCCACAGACCATCAGGGTCCCCAGTGGGAAAAGCTGCAATAGAGAATCCCCTGACAAATTTGCATGCAAAACCATAGTGAAAGCCAGTACTGATCATTGATAAAATTCAGGGTGGGGAGAAGGAAAGCAAAAGCATTGGCAGCTATGGAGATCCAAACTCAAGAGCCAGTATTCTCCTTTAAAAAAAAACCAACAAAAAACCAACAAAAAACCAAAACCACCCAACAGAATCGGTGATGGCATTAGTTGGAGGGAGTCACTGTTCATGACATTGTTCTTGCTGGCCCTCTCTGCAGTTTAGGGAACTGAAACCCCAAACCTCAAATTTAAATCCTCTTAAATTACAAACAAAACCGAACCAATCCCAAGATTTTGCAAAATTTTAGATTAATTTTCAAATGAGAAGTGTGTTTTGTTTAATGAAAAAGATTTAAGTGGCTTTTAATTCCTCTGAAAATCAATGCAATTCATGTTTTAAAATACATTGCTGTATGTGACTGAAGGACATTTTAAGAAGCAGCAAAATGGAAAGCATTCTACTCTCTAGAAAAAAAAAATAAAGTCCAAGTTTTATTGGGCTAACATAGGAATATTATTGCTGCAGTATAATTCAGGAATACAAGAAGTACATTTTTATATTTCAGCTGCAAATTAGGCTCAAAAAGCAGCAGAGGAAAACCTCTATAGAGAAATGAATTGCTCTCCGAAAGACAGGTTATTTTGAAGCCGTAAAAGAGCAGAAAAGCAACAGCGAGCGTTGCATAAGCAGCTGCCCTCGCACCTTTCTGTTGGAGTACACACCTGCATAAATAAACATTTAGCCAAACATCAAAATTTATAAGGAAGCAGCCTGCCACTTTACGAAAATCAGGCAAAAGCAAATTGAGACTCGTTGCAAAGAGCCCTGCCCTGAATACTAATGCGTTATTGATACCCCAGGACCGAAAAGCAGCGACACCTCGGGATCCTAAGCCAGCCTCGTACATCTGCTGCGGGAGGATCTGAACACGTCTTGATAAAACCTTATTGCTAAAAATTTTGTGTTATCAGGCAGCTTTTGTAACGGAGGCAAAGGCACAGCTTCCTGGCTAGGAGGGTTTTTCCCTGCGCTTATTCTAATGATACACATTCAATTACTTGAGAAAAGAAAAGAATCAAATCAGAAACATCTGTAGTTTGCCATATAATTACTGGATCTTCCCCATGGAGACTGACCTTTGTAACACTGATACCGGGACCTGAAAGGCTAAATGACAGGATATTCACATGGTTTAAATGTATAACATGATTACAAGGAATTAAATAGGCGCTGTTATTTTCCATCTTGGTTTATGTTAACGTAAGCGCGGACTTTATGATCTTACGTTTAATCTTTGCGCTCAGTATGTAGTAGCTGAATTTACTCACTATTAGTGGACCCAAACCACTAAAATGCCATGTTTTGATTATATAATCAAGTTGAATACTGGATTCGAGGTTAATATGCAGCCATTACTTTTACCTGTAATAGGAATCTTTTCGACCGCGCTTTCTTCCTTGCTCTCATCTTCACACCAGCTTGTGACTTCTGGATGTGAACACACCATAATGAAACACATTTCAAAGTCGCAGCGATCAGACTGGTTTGTTTGCTTTTAAGCCCTACTCCCTTTAATTTCTCACTTTTGTTATCTCTTGTTTATTGATCTAAACTATCCATTACCGTTCTTAAAAGAGGCGCCTACTGTGAACTTTCCTCGCATGCAAGGCTACCCTGCCTCTCTGTAGCTTCCAGAGAAAAGGACAAGCTAACCAAATGTCTTAAATTATTTAAGACCCAATGGGGTTTAGGAAACAAACAACCCACAGTAACTCTGCAATCTCGTCCGGCAGCCCGACAGCAGCAGCGTATATCATACCGACTGCGGGAAATTAGTTTAAATCAAAGTCTCCGTCTCCTCCGTGGATAAAAGTCGCGTGAATTTAGGAGGCCTAAAGCAGTTTGTTTACATTTGCTGTGTAAAGAGCATTGCAACCTAATTGCCTGTCTCTTCCGGACTTTGATGTAAGGGATGCTCCGAGAGCAGACCGAGCAAGTTGCCGTTGCCGTTATTACGCCGGGCTAATATATTACTTCCTTATCTAAAGAAATTAACTGGGTTAAGCATGTTCTCCTTCTAAGCTCTGAAACGGCACCTTGCACCTTTCTCAGCATGAACTCTTATTTTTGAAAATTTATTCTGCGGTCTGGCTTTATAATAAAAGGTGACAAATATATCCCACAATTTCTAAATGGTAGACATTTTTTAAATACATGCACACCTATAGATTCTTTTTTAATAACTGCCACAAAGCTTGCTTTTCTACTCCTGCAGAAAACACACAGTCACAACAGGCATCGCTCATTTTAAGAAGTAACACGAATGACAAACGATACCGAGACATTTAGGAAAATCCCCTGAAATTCATTACAAATATACATTAATTTGGCAGTCGCTATAATGCAGTCCCCTGCAGATTTGGACAGACAATACATATATACAGAGAAGGACAATAACTTTGAGCACACAGCCAGACCTTTTAACACTTGTTACCTTGTCCTCCCGCGCCGGTGAGCTGGGGAGCGTGTTTTGCCTGCTTTATTTCCCCGCCGCCGTTTGGGATCGATGGCAAGCTGTAAGATGATTCATTACTCTGAATAGATGACCTATCCCCACACTCTTCTGGAAGGACCTCTCTCAACACCGGTAGAGCCTGCAGCATTAAAAAAAAAAAAAAAAAAAAAAAAAAAATCAAAATAGCCGCAGCCCTATTATCCTTCGTCTGCAGCGTTTTCCAACATACATTTAGGCTAATCTATACTTCACGGTGTAATCTGTTTCCAGGGTGTTTTTGTTAGATGTTAAATTACCTCCGAGTTAAATCGGCGCTAGCTCAGGAATTGCGTTCTGCCTTGAAGTAACACAAACTTTGAATTATTCTTTTAATCACCAGGTTTTCTGGAAATTCTCAGTATTCCCCTGTCTCACGCATTCAGGGTAAGCAAAACAGAAGGGTCTATCAAATACGCTGCAACAGCAACAGACTGAAAAGAAATCTCTCCATTTCAGGCAGGCAGCAATAAGGCAAGTTACACACAGCGTTAGCAATAGCTGCAGCGTAAAACATCACCGAGACCGGGGCACCTGAAGGCAGAGAACCCGATGCACAGCTTGCCCAAGCTAGCCTCAGCCGGGCACGGTTCCGATTTTAATCCATGTTATTCCTGCACGTTTGCAAAGTTTGTTCTCTCCTGCCTGTGCACGCAGCCCTCTGCAGCAGCACTGTTCAGACCTCTGTAGTTAAATGTATTTTTGATGCAAAGACTTAAGTTGGAATGCAGTACCTTTACAGGGAGCTGAACGTACCGTGAATATGGCCGAGTTAAAAGCAGCCTTAAAATAAAGCAAGCACTTCCTAGGTTATCAGCGACCTGTGTTAAAAGTACCATGTGTGGCTTTATAAAGCTCTTTCTGAGAGCAGGAGAAATCATCCCTCCTGGTGTTCATTATTTCACAAAGAGCAGCAAAGGCTTTTTGGACATCCTTCCTATCTCTTCTTTCCTTGCAGGGTGTTCCTCTTGGTTTTATTTTGTAACACAAAATATGGACTTGAGTCTTTAAAATCTACTACATTTTCTGCTCTAATTATCTAATAGTTTAATAAAACAATAAGCCTTCAGCAACAAGGACCAACATCTCGGAGAGAACTCCAGGTTTTGTAACTTATTTTATATGTACTGACCTAAGAGGATGGAACAGCTTCAAGCCAAAACATTTTGGACTCAGGAAAAAATTTTGTTCTCCTGCATCTGCCCCCTCCTCATTAATCCATATTTATTTAGGATCCCAGAATGGCAACTTTTCAGTCTTTCGCAAGCAGCTCGCCGAATGTTTTTCTTCCTGTTAAACTTACATATGGGAAGTCTCTGTACAAAACCAATGCAAGCAAGCTGCTACTTCATCCAAAACCAGGGATTTTGAGTCTCATTTTCTTAATGTAAAGAATGCCTTAAATTACAGGCAGGGTTGGGAAATCTTTGCTCTTAAAAGAAATCAATTCCCATGTAGCAGTTTATCTCAGTGTGGATTTCTCACACCAAAAGTGCTTTGTTTACTTATCTGCAGTACCATTTAACATCCAAATAGGCATGAACCATCACCAACAAATATAAGCAACCCATGTAAACTTTAACACCGTAATTAATCCAGACAGAAGGAAGATTCCCACCAGGAGAACCAAAGCTCGGCGTTCAGAGTCACAGGGACCAGGGCGACTCCGGGGTGGCCGACATCTCCATCAGGGCATGAAGACATCTAATGTGCTGCGTGAGCCAGACGGGTCTTAATCTTACAGGAGCATAACTGGACTGAAAAGGGCACTGGATTCCACAGCTTCCACAGCCAAGAGGCCATCCCACCGCCCAGAAAAGGTGTTCCTACCACACCAGCTCCCTATGGCTGTCCCATGTCCACAGGAACAACACCCCCAGTTTTCTTAACATGGGTAATGGGAGAGGTCCGTGAGGGAAGAGAAAAACTGATAGTGAGACATAAGAGAATAGAAGACAGACATAATTCAGCAATGAGAGATCAGGAGAAGACAGGCAGGTGGACAGACAGGCTCTGCAGACCACTGGAATGGGTGAGATGCTGAGCGCACTGGAGGAGAAGGTGGACCTGCTGTTGGTCAACACCAAACCTCCGAGGACCACCTGTGCTGATGGGGGTGGAGCTGGCAGACTTGACAGGTCTATTTGTACGGTCTGGAGCTCAAAGCTCCCTCCTGCACCACCCCCCTGCTGCCTGGCTGTACAGTACCATCATCCAGCGGGGTTCTTGACAGATCTCTAAGCCCTGAGAGAAAGAAGTCATCGATGTGGGCCGAATTTCAAGCTTTGGAGTTGTAAATATTTAAAATCCTTAGGCGCAAATCACTTATGAGTTCACTGCTACATTATATCCATCTTTATGGTAAAGCAACTGTTCTTGTACATGCATATTGTGTAATTTATATTGATCTTATTCTGTGCAACCTGCTTGGAAATAAGGTATTTCAATGTAGGGGCTGCATCCTGGCACTGCTTTTAATTGACTGGATTCACTTAATAGGTAACGTAAATGTTAAATGCGTATGTGTGGGCCGCAGTAACATGTAGCAATAAACGTATTATTACTGCATATATTCACCCATAAAACTTGTGTTACTGAGCTTTGACTTTGTAAAAGTTTTTACGTGCAATTATAAATTTATTTGCGCTATTTGTTATCTGTCAACAGTGCGATGATACATTCCTTGCTCATCTCTTCTACTTGCCTGAACGTTTTAAGGACAGAATACAAATTACTTATCTACATAAAGAAAAAAGAAGTTACCCTGGCTATTATTGGAAGTGTACAACTGACTAAAATATTACATCTTCATTATTTATTTCAAATGGTATTAAACCCAGAACAGAGCAAAGCAGTTCAAACTGCTTTTTAATTTCTCATTAAAAATTAGAGGAAAAATATTTTTTGCAAATATCTTTTGGAGCAGAGCACAGGGCCAGCTCGTTACTGGCAGGCTGCCTGGCAGACCTCCCGGTTCCCACCGCAGGGGCAGTGCAGAAGCAGCTGGGATGTCACCCCGGTGCCAGAGTCCCAGCTCTCCTGGCACAGCTGCAGCTGGAAGCAGCGGGGATCAGAGCCCTGCCCTCCCTGTGCGGCTGGCTGCTCTGGGCTGGCCGCAGAAAAGGTCGGGGCACTCACGGATCTACTGGATGCCTTTTTTTTTTTTTTGAAAGAGTTTATAAACTTTTGCGATAATGTTTAAAAAATGACCATGCTACTATTTGTAAAATGCTCTGCTTATTCAGTGGACCAAACATAACTCTGTTTAAAAAAAAACCAACCGTCATTCATGATAAAAAGCTACTAAGCCACAAAGACAGATGATATAAGCCTCGTGATAAATTTGCACCACAGCAAACGTGTGAGCTTGTTTAAACAAATAACTGGTTCGAAGGGTGGAAAGCAGACACCCTCCTGGAGACCTTGAAGAGACTGTTTTCTTCGTGGGATGAAGCGCTCTACATGTTTGCCCCGAGACAACTGAAGAACTCGTATTCTTTCCTCGCCCCGAGACAACTGAAGAACTCGTATTCTTTCCTCACCCACCTTCTAACTGTCTCCAAGGCCGATTAATGAACACAGACCGCTTGTCATCCCCCTTAAAGCCCACACACCGGATCACCTTAGCAAGATAGGGCCCGTCTCGCCTTAACAGTGCAAATTAGTCTCTAGGTGTCATTGATTTAGATATTATTAGATGCAAGTGCCAACCTGGCCTTCCTGTGCCTTCTTGCCAGAAACCAGCAGGCTTTCAAACATCTCCGCCACTTCTTCCGTGAGCTGAACCTGGTGCTTTTTCAAGAACAAGGCATGGTTGCTCAGGCAAGTATGCAGCACGTCCGTGTCCCACTGCTGGTCTGGCCTGAGAAGCAAACCCAAACACCATTAGTGGGACACTTCGCCTACACGAGACTCACACAGCTGCCAAGCTACTCATTGATCTGGACGAGTGGGTCAACATGCCATGGGAAAAGCCATCGCACATTTTGTCCTTAATTCCCACTTTTTCTTTTAAAAACGTCCGAAGTGGAAAATGTACAAAGTCACTCGTGACTTCTGCAAATGTGGGGAGGACGGGCAGGGGTGGTCATCATCATGTCTGTCCCCTGGGTCTGTCCTGAGACTCAGGATCAGGAGATGTTAAACCTCCTCTGCAGCCACTAGCGTCAGCCTCGGGCAGACCTCACTTACTCCATCAGGAACTCTGCTGCACACCCACTTCCCCAGGCTTGTCCTTTTTTTTTTTTTTTTTTCTCCAGAATTCTTTTTATTATTTTTGAGCAAAAGTGCCTTTTCTTTTAACGCAGAAAATATAAATACTGCAATCTTGTTTGCCAAAGACGTTTGTTTTTCCAGTTGCTCCAATGAAGTTTCACAAACAGAGGACTGAATTCCAATTAACTCCACAAGTGTTTGTCCCTAAGAAACCATTCAGGAAATACAACAACGTATTAGTGCTCGCAGGCATATCAGCCTCGAAAGGAGAACCAGGTATAGTTAAATAGACCATTCTTCAGCGCTCACAAGTGCCCCGATCCTGCTAACACTTGAGCATTGCTGAGCCTGTAACAGGGAGGAAGGTCTAGACAGAAGCTAAGTAAGAAAGAATGGAAATTGTTTTCATTACTGTATTAAAGAGACCTAAAAAAAAAAAAAAAAAAAAAAAAAAAAAANGAAAGAAAAAACCCACTTTGAATAACTGCGGTTTATTTTTTTTTTTTTTAAAGGCTATATGCATCTTCTGCTTCACAGATAAATAATTTGCTTCTCAAAATTACATTCCCCAGCCTTATGTGCCTGAGACTAGTGTTGAAGATCACAGAAATTACTGGCTGAGAGATCTCTGAAGTTAATATGTTTCCTTCCCCGCCAGAGCAGCCTCGGGTGGGTGACGCCCTGGACTGGGGAAGATGGGGGGGACCTGGCCCAAGTGCTGCCTGGCGGAATAAGATTCACCATCAGTGAATGAAAAGGAAAATAAATGAATTTGCTTAGTGTTCTCCTTTTGAGTCGCACGGCTGCTGCCAAGACGCGTAAAGATCAGCACTCAGACGTCTTTATTTTCCAGTGCGATCAGAGGTCTGGCCCCGGGTCCGCTTTCTCTGTGCCCGAGAGGCAGAGCAGACTTGGGGAGGAAAGAAAAGAATGTTAATCGCACCCACACGCAAGTTTTGTGTCTGCAATACCTGGTTTGCTTTTCATCCACCGCTCTACCTTTAGCATCGAGTGCTTTCTCAGGTAGGAGGCATCCATTCAACATGCTCTGTAATAAAGCCCGAAGCTGATGAAGGACGACTGCTTCACATGCTTCAAGGTCGTCTTCTTTCAGACTGCCGGCCCGATTACAAAAGCTACAAAATAAAGCAGGTATTACATGCAACGGTTACTTAAAGCCCAGATAGCCAGCATCCATTTGGAGGCAGAATCTGTACCACTTCCCCTGGCTAATGGGATAACTGGTGGGACAGCCCAGAGGGACAAACACCCGTGACGCGCTCTGCAAAAGATGCGGAGCAGGACAGGGAGGTCAAACCCAGGGCTTAGAAAATGCCAGGTTTAGTCTCACACCTTCGCTTTTCGACAGAGAGAGGGAAACCTGTGCACGTCCCCTCGGTGAAACCGGTTCTGTGCTGTGGCCAAAGCGGTTATGTCGCAGGAACCCATCTCCAATGGTAGGCTGGAGGGGTCAAGCCAGTTTGGCAACCCTTCCTCCTAATGCCCTAGAAATCCTCTAACCATCAAGTGCTTATGAGAATCCTAGTCTATGGAGGCTGACATATAGTTTTAAATAAAATTATGAAGCCATTCCCAGTTTTTGTAATTAAGAGCCTGTGCTGTGGAGGGACAGTGAGGGCTCTCTGACCCCGGTTTTGTTAACGTGGGGTTTGGTGATTCTCTTTGCTCTTTTACCTCAATGAAGATATTAATTTTTTAGTTATTGTTGCCTACCTCAGTAAATCGTATTAGCATTACTAGCTAAGGGGATGCTCTCGTTCTTGCAAATAAGTATTTACCTCACCTAAGGGATCCGTGGAGCAAGGCTGCAAAAAGCGCTACATTTAGGAAAGAGTATTTGTTGGAGTAATTTGTGTATGCGCTTCTAAGTGCCATATTTCAGCTCTCCGATGACATTAAAACGGTGGAAGGGGAGGGAGGCCTCTTAGCAACTAGCAACGTTTGTTTGCAAGAGCCCGCTTGCTCTTTGCGCCGGCCATTTGTCACCGCAAGAGCGAGGACCCCTGGCTCAAATCTCAACAGGCTCCTGCAAAGCTGCTCGGTAACAGCCTCTTGCCATTGCTCACCTGAATTCAATTAGAAGCGTGTAAGCAATCAACAACAAAATTATTACAAGCATTAGGTTGGATGCACGGCAGCAAGCAAACAAGAATAAAGGGGCTGGGGTGAAGGCGTAGGCAGCACTGCCCCCTCCTCCCCAGTTCCTGCCCGCTCTGCGAGGGCAGCGGAGAGGAGCGGCAGCTCACACGGACACGGCATTAACCTGAGCAGCTCCGCCATCCCCGTCGTCCCCACGTGCTCGCCCTGGTACAGTGCCCGGCGCTGGGGGCTCATCCTCATCACCATGTCTTCGATCAGCTGCAGCGCACGGGAGACTCCCAGTCCCACCAGCATCCCACGGGGCCTGCGGGCGGACAGCAAACAGGGCTTGAAGGGACTTGGGCTGCGACAGGTGCTTCAAACGCATTCGCATCACACTGGTTGGAAAAACAAACGCCCTCATTTTAGCTCTTCAAAACAAACAGCAAAAAACACATTGCTTGAGCTCTGTCGAAAGGAAAAAGCACATGAGCAAACAAACCATCCGAAAGTCGGCCAAGGCCTGAGATGCTGCACTGAAATTACCCTGCCGTGAGTAGTTTAATTCCTTCACCTCCACAATCGGAATAAATCTGGTGACCACCTACAGGTACCGGGATATAACTGGGACCTCAGAGGGGTTTTGATGAAGCTGCACCTCTATAATGATGCAAATTAGGACTTAAACATTGAAACAATAAGCAGGCTAATCCTCGAACAGAGGTGTAAATGGCTATTCAGGTCCAGGCCGGCTGCCTGCTTTGTTGGGGACTTTCCAGGCCAGGTCTCCACCAGCAATGCCCCAGCTGGGCCTGCCCCCGCAGAGCCCCACAGGCAAAATAAAGATTTTTTTTATTTTTTTTTTTTTTTGGGCCATATGTAGAAGCTGACATTTATACCGTTAACCTTGGTTTACGCTCCCTCAAGTGAAAAGCTCTGTGCACAAAAACGTGCATCATTTTTGCAATCGTGTTAAGCTAGATTGAAAGTTGTGTTTTCCAGCGGACTGTTGGGCAACAGTGAACAATTAAGTGGGAGCTGTCGTGCATTTAGTCCAGTTTCCTAGACATTTAATAAGCAAAACAATACCAGGGAGATCACATATGCAGTTAAACAGTGCTTTTTCTTTTCCCGTAGTCTTACAAACCCTGTATTTTAGCGGCGGGCTTGTTTCCCATTGTTTTCCTCCCGCTGGGTGGTCCTTCCAGGGTGCCACTCGAGAGGGATACAATAATAAAAAGCGAAGGGGAAGGAAGGGACACCAACATAAAGAAAAACAAAATGTATGACAATCTGCAGCAGGCTACGGATCAGAGGTCAGCAAACAAGAGGTCCTTCTCTTTTACAGGTTGCTTCCTGGAAACAGTCTGATTAAGCTGACAGCTTGAATTATGTGTTACATTTTGTAATGCACAATCCATCTGTGCTAAGTCCTCTTCAATGCAGCTGAAGCAGCACAGGCATAAGCTCTGCCTTTTTCCACCCCCTCAGCACAGGCCTTAAAATAGTCATCATCTTTCTCTGCGCTAATTCTCTGAGACTCTCTCCCCCCCCCACCTGCTCCCCGGGTTTAAGCCCTTAAAGAAAAGGCCGGGTGCTGTAAGGAATGGTAAGAGGATACGGAGCCTTTCACCTCCGGTTCAGCAGCTCAGACCGGCAACAAGCAGCCAAGGACTGGAGCTATCGGGTGGCTTCACCTGGCGGGAGGGGAAATCGGGTGCCTTTACAGTGCCACTCCAACGAGCCAGGCAAGGCCCCGCTTGCCCGTGGGCTCCTGGGCTGCAGACCTGAACGGACCAGGCTCTCGCAAGGGTCTGAGCTGGCAGGACGAGCCTGACGAGGCGTGTGTACAACCTCTGATCAACGCACCCATGCAGTGGTCCTCCGGAACATGGAATTAAGTTATTAAAAAATGATGATTTTAGAAAATAAGGTAGCAAAATTGCAGCACCCCGCCGAACTGCGACCAAGGCGCAAAGCTTATACTAAATACTCTTTCATAGCAACATCACCTTTCTTTGGTTAATAACCTGATAACGTAATCACGATAACCATTCCTCTAGCTGGAAAGGGCTGTTTGAAATTAGGCTGAACTCAGCCAGAGGTAAAATATGACCTGCAAACATTTACTGCAGGCAGAAAAACCCAAATCTCAAAAAAGACAATGGTATTTCTGCAGCAAGGTAGGAAAGGTATTTTCTCCATAAATATAAACTTGTGACTTCCTGACATGCAAAAAGGATTTTGTTTTGCCTTTCACAGGAGCTATGACCCTGCACGCGAGAGCTCCCTCCCCCCCATCACTCGTACTCATTTCAAATAAGACACCAAAAGCGTACAAATGGCCCAAAGACGACAGGCGAGGAACGGTACTTCGTACGGATGCCACAGCAACAACACCGCTGCATTGGGAAAGTCCAAGCTACGGATATTTTAACTCAGGACAACAAATATAAATAGTTTTGCAAAATTTCTGCGTATTTCTTCAGCCAGCGTAGGAATTTCATAAGAGAAAAACCACACGGACTGTAGGGACATCGCAAGACCTGTGACGATATTCATTCTGTGACTCTGTGTCATCATATATTCAGACCAAAAAAAAGTTGCATTCTCATAGTTTGAGTAATTTATATAATTGAAATTCATGAACCAATTACTTGGAAACTCTTCCCCAAGATTTTGAGCTCATGAATGCTTTTGCAAGACTCGAGCGTGCACGTTGCCTTTCGCGTGCATTGGAAAGGCAGACTTGGAAAGCCCACCCGGTTATAAGCACAACAATGGAAAAGGTTGCTTATATCTCCACGAGATCTTCTGTGCCTGCTATTTTTGAAGTTTTATCTGCGTTTTAATTTTCAGGTAAAACAAATTAAAATTTGTATCTGTTCTACAGAAACAGCTAACAATTCCATGGCCTTGAGAAACAGAGGTATTCAGCTTGGGATAACGTGAGAGGAAACCTCGACGCTCTGGATTCAGTTGTGCTCCAGAGATAATGCGAGCAGTGAAACCTGTCGTATAATTTAGCTGGGCTTCAAGAGCATTGCACGATATTTTCATCAGTTTCTGAACAGTGAGGCATCACTAGCATCAACAGGGAGAGAACAAAAGGTTAAATTACCATCGCTCAGCTATGACTTCTCTAGCGAAGGCAGGCACTCTATGCAACTTCCCTACAAAGTGTTATGATTAACAGGTGTTATACAAAAGAAAAACTGGGTAAAAGCTATTTAGATGTAAATCAGATGATGTTTCCATAGCAAACAACAGTCTGATGCAAATGCGAAATGATAAAGTTACAGAAGTGTATATTGATTGGCACGAGTTTCTGCTCAACTGTCATCTATTAAAATACAGACTAATATTGAAATCAGTACCTAAGACGACATGAACGTGAATGTAGGAAGAACAGATGCGTTAAGCAGATTAAAAAGCTGCAAACCACCAAAAAGGAAGAAAAACCCAAGCAGCAAAAGAGTACTCATTCTCCAGGGGTAAACACGCTGGATTCTTTCGTACGCAGTCTCTCCCCAGTCTAAGGAATAGAGCGTGTGCCCGCAGAGAAGCCTTTCTTCAATATTTCTGTTGTGACTTGGGGCAGGAAAACACTGGTGAGGAGGGAGAAGGATGTTGAGAATACAGAGGACAAGGAAACAGAAGCGTGGTGCTAAGGGAGAGCGGGCAGGAGAAAGGCAGCAGTCTCGGGTCACAAAACTCAGGGGTCCGGCAGTGGTAGGATGGCCGGGGTGGAGGAGGACGTGGACGTGGAGCACTGCAGAGGGAACTGGCGGCAAACAGCCCTTCAGAAGAACTAAGAGTCGGGAGCTAAAAAGCAGGAAGGATGCTCCCACAGCAACGTGGCACGACAAGGCAGGGGCCCAGGAAGGGATGACACTGGTTGGCATGGGGCTGTTTGAACACAGCGAAGGAGCCAAGCCAGCCCTCCCATGCGACCCGGGCAAACCCCGCGGACCACCTCACAGTGCGTACTGCCCCGCCGGGATGGGGATGCGCTTCCCTGTCTCACGAGGGCATTGCAAGGCTGAAAATCCAGCTGTGGTAGGTAATGCAGCCGATGCTCTGGTGTCACCGTTCTTGGCCATAAAACCCCACCACTTTCACACAGTAGCAGAGGACAAGCCGTGCATCTGTGTCGCACTTTCCTCATTCTTTCTCTTGTTCTCTCTCTGCTATTTCCAAGCAAAGTGCTCAAGAAATTTAACCGACTGGAAATTTTAATCCACGCAAAATACATTGTTTAGTAAATTATAAATACTATTATATAAACTTGTTGAAATAATATTTGTGTACGTTTAAAAAACATCTATTGCATTTTAACAACAAACATACTTAACTTGTCCAAGTCTGACCTGAATGAGTTACCTGAAGCTATTTAACCACTAGCACAGAGGTAGCGAGAGACTAAAACAGGTAAGAAGTTTGTCCACCTGTATGCGAGCTTCAGTGCCACGCATCGGCCAAGCTGTGAAAACAGCCTCCAGGGCACACGCTAACGAATCAGTACCAGCAGAGAGAAAACACGTAAGGACATACCCGTCTGGTGCTGAGCTGACCAAGGGCTCCTCCTGTGCCGCGGGAGGGTTTGAAGGTTGCAGCGGGGAGCCCTCCGCAGCGTGGGTATCCCTGCCCCGCTCCCAGCCGCTTGCTGGTGAGGCCGTTCCCCGTGGCACGCCCGGAGTGCTCCGCATCACCTCCTCGGCGCTTGCAGGGACTGGGAGCTCAGTGCTGCTCTCCCAGCTCGCCTCCTTACAAGTCCGCCAGTTACTCAGGTGAGGCTTTGGACCTGTAAAAACCAAAATTATTCCCAAACTTTAGCAGGACCAAGGAGTATATCGTAGCACAGGGAATTAAACTAAGATTTTTTTATGCTGTTTGTTCACCTCTTTCACTTTACACGCATGAGGGAGCATCCCTCTGCTCTCCCTTCACTTTGGGTTTCCCTGCCCACAGCCCCGTGTCCTTCTGCGCTCCTCTCGCAAGGGGGAGTCCGGGGAGGCTCCAGGCCTCCACGCTCAGGCCTTCTGGGTTTGCAGCTCCCAGCAGGTGGGAGAAACTCGGCACTCCTCAAAAATCCATCACCAGCATGAAGACCAGCTACTTCACTAAATCATCTCTGGAGGAACGATGAAACAGAAAAGCCGGAAAAAGCTTTTCTTACGGGAAAAAAGTGCACCCGAAAAGGCTACTATCATTCACATTTTTTAAACCCTGCAGAAGAAATACATGCCTGGAGGCTTTTAAACTCTGCACGTTAATTGCCTTCTCTAAAAGAGGCGAGTACTCATGCTGCTAAGACAACAGATACACGCTACTTACCTTTTTATAGAATGCCAAAAGTTAATGGACCAGCTAGTGCTGTAACAAATTAGTATTGCTACAGAAATTCCCAGTTTTCCTAAAAATTCACCAGGGGTTTAAATTAACCAGCATTCGCACACCTGCTAACGCTACAGCACCAGCATTTCTGCTTGTCTTGGTCACGGAGTTTCGCTGGAACTGAATCACTTAAGGTTTATGCCAAACAGTAGCTGGTGCCAGGATGGGCTCTCTTAGCCTTGTTTCCAAATTTGTGAAGCAACTACGTGCAACAGAAGCGTCACTCACTACTGCACTTACTGGGAAGTGAGGATGGAGAGGAATGGAAGGGGTTTTTTTCCCTCCAGTTCGGGGGTTGGGAAGGAAGTGGCCATTTTCTTGCTTCGTCAACCTGGGGGAAATGGGATTTGTTCCTCCCTACATTTTTACTGCCACTGCCGAGCAGCGGCCAGGGAGCAGCAGGAGAGGCTGGTGAGTGCTGCTAGGCAGCAGAGCAGGCAGCACTGAGCCCAGCACCTTCTCACTCCAGGTACGGCACAGCCAGGCTTCTTATCAGCTGCCATCATTTGCAGCGTGGAAGGTCAAGCTTCGGAGAGCTGGAACAAGCCAGCCCCCTCCACACATTCAAACCTGGACCGCGTTAGCCTGTTCACTTCGCAACACGCGTTTGGCAGCAGACAGACATAAAAAGCCCCCTGGGCGGTCTGAGGTGATTACCGTGCCGTTTGACAAAAAACTCATTTTGATTTTGAGCCCAACTGTACAGTTTCTCTGAAGGCAGAGATACCGCATTCCAGAAATTAAATGGGTATTTCTTTCCCAGGCACGATGCTGGCCACCTCAGCCTTCCCTGTGGGGAGAAACTGGCGCTCTGCAGAGCTGCAGGCAGAGCCCAGGGCTAATGTAAGCCAGGCTGGACCGGTCTCCTTCCAGTGCCAGTAAGGACAGGCTTTCATTAAAATGGAAAAGTGGCAAATGCATCAGAGGAAAGAAAATGAGAGGCAAATAAATTCCTTGGAGAAAGAAAAAGGGAAGGAAGAAAATCTCAAGACAGAGGATGCCAAAAACACCCCAAGAAGTAGCACAGAAGATTGTCTGATGGGGATGCCAGCTTTCCTCTATAAAGAAAACCACGATCATTACAGGAGAGCAGGAGTCCCTGCATCATTAGGGTTGCCACCAGTTTCCATTATAAATAGCTCCATCTTAGCAACTGTTACGGGGCTTGGAAAACTAGCTTAAGTTGGAAATTGCTACGTTAACTGGCAAGGCAGGGGAAATATTTCTGCAAGGTCTTAAAAAAGGAATAAACTGTTACTTAGCGACAAATCTTTGTCACTGTGACTTCAAAAACACGTCCATTAGCTTACTTCAGAGTAAGTAACCAAGCCAGTAAAATGAGAGAGAACATATTTTGTAAAGATGGGGGGGGAAGGAAAAGAAATAAAATAAAAAAAAAAAAAAAAAAAAAAAAAGGCTGAGAAGTCGGGACACAGCCTTCAAGGGAAGTGCATCTTGTCCCAGAGCAAGAGCATCTTGGCTGGGAGGTCTGCGCTGCCTTTCTCAACAAGGCAGAGAACCACCACCACGTACGAGTTAATCCAGCCACATGTGGGGACATACTGATCCTCACTCTACGTTGCCAAATCTCATTTTCAGAAATGGATGAGCTATTGTGCACCAGCGTCTGAGGGGGAAGGAAACCAACCAGAAACAGAAGCGACGTACTCTGCCAGTGAAGTAGGTTCCCGTTAAACCTCTTAAAATGAGGCTCAGACTACTTCAAGACAACAGTGGGCACAGCAGTGAAGAAATCTTCACTTTCTAATAGTGAACCTGAACAGGCTCAGCCCTCAGCAAGCCCTTGCCTGTCCAGATGAGCGGCCTGGGAGGAAACAAGAGTCAAAGAAAAAAAGAACCAAAAAAAACCAAAAAGAAAAAAAGAAAACA
Organism: Sula dactylatra; assembly: GCA_013389905.1. Taxonomy (NCBI): domain Eukaryota; kingdom Metazoa; phylum Chordata; class Aves; order Suliformes; family Sulidae; genus Sula; species Sula dactylatra. The sequence goes on from WEKW01027077.1 coordinate 50,825, forward strand.
AGAGAGTGCTGCTGTGCTTCAACCGAAGTGCAACACACAAAGGGGAAACCAGCAGCCGTGGGCATCACTCTAGTAGGGATGAGGATGCCCCAGCGCCGGGCAGTGGCAGACAGGCACATGCCCCACTGTACCTGGGATGCTTCCGTGCGGCCGTTCCTCCTCGGGGGCGGCTGCTTCAGGATCAGACGCTGAGGAGAGGAGCTGCTCGGAGCCTTCCTCGCTGGCTGCCAGGTCCCTGCATCTCGCTGCTCTCTCCACTGATGCATCACTCTCTAAATCAGCGCTTCTGCTCTCTGGACCAAGTCCTTCAAGTGATGGAGAGCACGAAGGGCTGTCGGGCACCCAGCAACTCTCTTTGGGCTGGGGGGGTTTCTGCCGCATGCCCAAACCTCCGGCGGCCAAGACGGCTGATGTGGGGCGGCCCATAAAGGCTGTTGCTGGATGATACAGTCCTCTTGGCACAGCTGGCCCGGTGCTAATTCCTGCCTGTCTTCCAACCTGTGGCGTCTGAAAAACACAGGTGGGGACATGGCTTAAGGAAACAAACAGGCAGCGTGTTGCAAATGGAGCTTCTAGAGGATCACGTTAGTTTCTGAAGAGAAAAAGGTCACAGAATTCAAGTGTTTTGTAGAGTATTATTATTACAAAAACACTTGGCCTGCATTTCTTGCATCCTAGTGTGAAAATGAGGGCCTGGGCCTCAACTGAAGCTCTCTGAGCTAAAACAATGGATGGCAAAAGCACACTGCACCCCTGACCTGACTAAAAGGGACTGAAACAAAGTACTCAAGCTAATCTAAAGAGCAACTGGTTTTTACAAACAAGCAAACTTTTAAGATCAGATTCCTGCAAAGGCTTTTAAGACCCTGGACCAAAGGACGACATTTAAACCTACCCAGCGCCGTCACTGAAAACACCTTGAAGTTACTGACTCAAGCGGAACCTGTGTACTCTACTTGTGCGTGACCTTGCGCAGCCGCTGGTAGCCCATGGTTTAGGCACCGCAGCATCGTGAAGCCAAGACATGATCATTAGGACCTTGCTGCAGTGTCCGTGGCACAGCTGGCCTTGCTGGAGCCACCCGCAGCAGCTGCTCTGAGCAGCCTCCTCCTGCCGCTCTTCTCATGGTCTTCTCTAGAAGGCAACAGGATGAGGAAGGGTCTCCGGAGAGTCTGAAACGTACATCTGCCATTGCTTACTCGTCTCTATATCCAGCTTTGCTCACAGCATGTCAACAAAGCAAATAAGAATGAGGCAAAAATCTCTGTATTTATTGTCTTCCTTCTGCTCTTTCGTGTCTGTTAAATCACACCGAAGAGGAAGAACGACTATACTCAGCTAACGCCACATAGATGAATTCACATTTTCCACAAGGCAACTTTGGGCACCAAGCAGAAACGTTTTAAATGGCACTTTCCTCCAAGAACTGTTGAACTTGCATAAAAATAGTTCCAACAGCATAGCCACTCTGCTTCTAAATCCCTGGGTTTTAATACTTGCCTTTTTTTCCTTTGTAAACCTACTCAATCGGAACAATTCAGGAGGAGTGGCTACTGCCACCACTACTACTAAAAGGTCACCTCCAGTTTATGCAAAACCAAAATTAGCTATCATAATACCATTGTTCATACTAAGCAGGGCTTACTTTTCAGCCCCAAATCACAGCAGGACAATTTACAGTCACCTCCACACCTCTCTCCTCTCTTTCATTGCCTGACCTCTTCCCACCATACAAAGTCAGCTGCCAAGCCCAGCTTAAAGGAAACAAAGGCATCTTGTCTAGTCTGTGACCAAGTTTCATTAAAAAAGCTCAAATTCCACGTAACAAGAAGCAGAACAAAAAGCCATGAAGTTATTTTAAGAAGGAGTAAAGGTTTGCTACTCAGATTAAGTTCACAGCTTATTCCATCACCACTGCTCTCGGGTTCCTCCTAATTACTTTTCGGGTCTTGGATTTACTGCTTTAAAATGCATCTAGCAAGTACTTCATGGATTTAGCAGCTCCTGGATGTAGTGTTCCAAAACAAATGCAATTCAAACAGGTACAAGTGCTTGGCAGAGTCATAGCAGACGCACATCTTTAAGAAGCTCCTCTTTGATTGCAGAAAAAAAAAATAATCTCTTCACCACCTTTGCATTCTCAAAGCAAAAGTATGACAGATAACGTTGGACTAAGTACTGTTTTTACCACCAAAAAAAAAAAAAAAAAAAACCAGAAAAAAAAGCGTAGATGACTTACCTAAAACAGTCGACGAAAATACTGAACTTCATGGCACTCCAGCTGGGAGTTAAATGAAACCTCTGCACACTCACAATCCTCTTTTTGGTTGTGGAGTGTGCAGGCTCCCCACTTCTTCCTCCAGTAACAAATACAGTCTTTTTTATTATCATTAAATTGTTCTGAAGAGAACAAAGATAAGAAAAAAATCCCTTCCATTAGGACTTAGAGAAGGGCCCAGTCGCCCCCGGCAGTAGACGACCACGTGAAAGCTCGGGAGGTGAAGTCGAGCCAGAGGCTCGTCTCTTCCAGGCGCCAGGCGTTACTCACACCGGGTAACACCCCCCCTCCCAGGGAAGGACGATCTGCCACCCACTGGCGTTCCTGGGGGGCACCCTATGCCCTACGTCCAACAGACTCAGCAGTGCCAACATGCACAAGTCCAAAATCTTCAGCAGACTTCAAGAAAGTGCTCTGAAGTTGAAGAAGCCAGACTTGGTTGCACAAAGGTTGCGGAAGCCCAGGTTACACAGCTCTGCCAACTGAGAAGGACCTCTTCAGTACAGGACCTCTCCTCCGACTTGTAACAGCAGGCTGGCATTACACTGGGCTTCAAGAGACTGCTGCTTGAGTCCTTTCCATGGAGGATCGTGGTGTTCTAGACAAACAGTGTTTGGGTGTATGACTTCTGAGCTTAAGGACTCCTATAAAAATTGAGAGTCCAAAAGGGTACGTATCCCACAGCTCAGAGAATTACCAGATATTCACACTGGTGTTTCAGGGGCACTGGGATACCGACCATCTCTAGATTGGCTCTGTGATTGTCCTTCCTGGTCTCCAGGGCGCGTCACTGACGAGGTTACCACACCATCGCTGGCATCCTGACTAGCCTGAAGGAAACCATTACGATACCAGTGCTGGGAAATAAAGCCAGTTCCAAGCTGCGTTGATTTGCATTTTGGATATACCACCTGCTAGCCACATGTGCTTGCTACAACTGACTTGGTGCCACATTGCCAAGAACAAACTCTCGTATTTTGGACATAAGAATACGCAGATTTTAAGTGAGGTGAAGGTGCTGGGAAGCAGGCACAATCAGTCCGGGGGGGAGGGGGTGGGAAAAAAGAGGGAGTGACAGAGTATGATCTGAGACACAGACACAGACAAGGCGAACAGATGAACAATTTAGTTGAAGTTACCTTTGCATTTAAGGAGGGAGATGAGAAGAAGGACGGGAACAGGGGATGAAAGAGTCCACTATCAAGCTATTAACTGCAATTCAACATAAAGTGACGTATCTGGGTACGCACCAAGTTCCTGTACTGTCCAAAAGCTGCTAACAGTTTTTAAAAATCTAAGTCGTGAGCCTTTGATGTTCTAGCATTTATGTAAACTTTTCCGTAAGTTAGAAATCACATCTCCGACACAGACGGCTTTTAATTGAAGAATGCAGCATTCAAAAAATAAACTCACCTTTTCACTTAGGTCTGAATTGAAATCGTAATTCGCAAACTGCTGGAGGCCTGCTTATATAGGTCAAGGTTGCTTGGGTTCATTGCTTTGTGTATTACAGTTTAAAGAATGCTCTAAATTCAAGGTTTTTAACTTTTTAATCTGTGGGGAAAACTTCCTGTAAACTCAGATTAACGACTGCTAATGCACTGAAGAAAGAAAACCAAAAACCTTCCTCCTACTATAAAAACAAAATAGTGTGGCCTCTGTTTCTTTTCTGATAAGAGTCTTAAATACCAGACATTTAACTGCATAATAACATTTACTGGCAGCCAGGCAGCCTGCTTAGCAGATATATAAAGCAGGTAAAAGGAGAAAAAGTTAATTTCTTGGCTGAATGATTCCATCGGTAGCTATAGGGCAAACTAGAAAGTCTTTTAGTAAAGTAGCAGTTGATTCTTCTATCAATCTGCAGCACACATACTCTTCCAAGGAATGCATTAAATATGAAAATCATATCCCGTTATCATCTGTTTCCAGCTTTCAGCCCAGTAAGCTTTTCTTAATGAATGCTGTAGCCTAAGGGACAAGCATGCTGTTGGCTTTTCTGAATAATGGAGTGATGCGACCATTTTTGCTTATTACAATATCGACTAGCTGAGGGGGTTTCACACAGTCACAAGTGACTACTCTTGCCAGCATGCTCCAAGTTATTACAAGATGTTTTTAGACATTTCATCTAAAAGAGCTTTACTGCTTTTAGCGAAGAAAACAGCTATGGTCTTGAACTGTATCATTTATATGGAGATAGGAGGAGGGATTAGAAGCCTGCATTACTGCAGATATATAGCAGAATATATTTAAGTATTCCTTGTCAGTCTTTTTGTCTGCTACTTAGATATGCAATCTCCTTCTGCTTCTTCAGAGAAAAGGTCAAAACGCACAAAATTATAAAAACACCGTATGAATCGACTGCTGCATTTTTGAAAATACCATTCATTAAGAATATTTCCTCCTCGGTCAAGCCCATTTTCACACTATCCAGCATAGGAATTATAAAAACCAACATGAAGATGAATACAAACAGTTACAGTTCTTCCCCCTTTTTAATTCTAGTTCTTTGGATGGAGTAATTGCTCTTTTTAGCCAGGTTATTCTACTTCACTCAGGCACTAAACAAAATTTCACACTACAAATGCCACAGCAAAAATCCCCACGCAAAGACTGCTTAGCAATGCCTGCCTCTTCATGCAGCAGCTCAGACGAAAGCACATCCGTGTAATAAAACACGGCCCCCCCCAACACACATACTTCTTTCGCATTACCTGCTCGTTGTATTCTTCTTCCTTGTCACCTTCTGCTGACAAGTTAGCCTCTTGAAGTGATAACACGCTTTTAATTTCTCTTCCGTACCATGCCTAAATGTGAACAAATCCATTACATAAAATTGAAGGCAAAAAAACCCCAACAAAAAACCCCACCACAAATCAACAAACACTACTTTGCAAACCGTGCACTTCCACATGTGATGTCCTTGCAGCTTTTTTTACTTGGGCTAGATTTAACAAGCCAGAGATCCCATTTTCTCCTATTTTTTCCACTCCCCTGAACAAATGACGTGGCCTGTACACAGTCTGCTGCAGGTTTTTAATACGCATTTATTCACTCACGTAATTTAGAATCCTACAAAATAGTAATAACTTGTTGACTCAAATTTATTTCATCCCAACTAGTATTTGTAACGCCAAATTAATTCTGCTGTATCCAGACAACGACTCCACTGCTTTGGGGTGAAATGAGCTTTAAGATTTGTTTTTGTTTTACATACATCACGTTACAACTCATTGAACTATTATAAGGAAAAATATATGGCAGATGTTATAAAGAGCAACCCAGCATGAAAAGCAACTTGCTGAGTGTTACTAACAAACAACTGCATAAACCATCTTCACCTCCACTACATTGTTTAATTGACCAAATGTAATACATTCATAGGAGGACTACTGCTTAAAAGCCAAGCACATGCAGCACCTATAATTAATCCTGTTTGTTAGTAATTGTAAACCCCAGTAACAAGTTACATCGGCCCTGAATGAAGGCACTTCAATACCTATTCTGCATCAGGTAATATGCATGAAAATAAATCTTTAAAACAATTAACTTAACCAGCTCTGCACTTCACTCCAATGGTACATTCAGCAAGTCTGCTATTTCCCAGGTAACAGAAGCTGTTCATAAAAGTGTGAACGTGAAATTTTAAGACACAAAAACTAACCACATGAGAATTAAAGACGCTCAAAATAAACGCAAATGTAACTACTGGGCTTTCCCGAAAGCTTAGGTGAATTTACTTATACTCCCAAAAATTACTGAACAAATTGCAGACACACAAACACAGGAAGAGGTGATTATTTCAGAAACAAAAGAAGTTTTGTCAGCTACAGCCACATAATAAACTGTGCACATAGTTATGATAAAGCACTCCTAAAGGGCATTCTCTCTCTAGGAAAAAAAAGAGGAAATAGTAATAATTTCTTTCTGTAGACTTCCATGATAGATTAAATGATTACATGCTCCATAATTCTTACACAATCCACAACAAGGGGGCTTTTCATAACTGTAACATAGAGGGTATGTAATCTGTGCTTTGTTCAACAGCTCAGAAAAATAAGTCTAACCTGGCAAAAATAAAATGGATGGCATAGAAACATCAAAATGGAAGCAACGAACGAAAACCCTGCATGCAGATCAATCCATGGCACAACTGGGACTCACACCAGTATGTTATAACAACCTACCACTAGTCAAACTGGCGTGCATTAGGTGTGCATTGGGGGGGCGGGGGGGGAATCCTTAAAAAAACCAGGGGAAACCTAGCATGACAGCACACCCCCTGGTCCTGCTCTGCTTTAAAGTAAAA
>WEKW01027077.1:57498-68216 GCA_013389905.1 Sula dactylatra
AAAAGGAAACGGGGGGGGGGGGGGGGGAAATCACGCACACAGAGCCAGGGGCAGTCTCTAAACTATATGTTACTAAGCTGAAGTAAGGAAAAGATGCTCTGAATGTCACCCGACCCAACAGGCACCATGGGATGTTAGCCAGCCCATTGGTTTATTAAAGTGAAATCAATTGCCACCGTAAGAGATAGCTACATCTTTTCCAGAGCGCTTCCTTACTTCCAAAGGCAGGGAGATCAGCTAGCAGCAACCCCCCAGATCACCGGCTCTGTGTGCTGAAGTCAAGGACAGCACCTCCCAAGTAGGAAATGTACATGCAAACCGACTGGTGTTTCAGAGGGAGCGTTAATCGACATGAACGGGTCTCGTCACCCCACCTCAAATACCATACACAAAAATCTTCCACGCGAGCAGAGAAAAGCAGAGACTGGGGCTGTTTCCTTTCCTATGAACAACAGAAGGCAAGGTTAGCACGTTGCAAGTCACAGCTAACATGAGAGAGCTGTTGGAGGCCAGGTAGTTGTTGTTGTTGTTAATAAAAAAAAAAAGCAAGGAGATTTTCAATGAAATCAAAGACAACTAATTTAAAAACAACAAAGTTTAGGGGTGGGGACTTTTTGTTTGGTTGGTCTTTTCAGCCACAATACAAAATTACTGTATTGAGCCTGTTGTCCCATTATACTGACTTGACAAAAAGCTTATGAGGATTCAAAAAGGACTAGACACTGCGTTAGTGTTGACATCCATAGTTACAAGGACTGAAGTTTTTGAGGAAGGACAAAGGCTCACACTTCAGGTCTTACATTCATCTACTGAAAGAAAGGAACTCTTCTAACGTAGGAACTGCACACAAAGGGTTTCTCTCCCTTTACTGTGAGGCAGCTGGTGAAAGCCAAACCAGGCAGTAGGGGAAAAATACCAAATAAAGTACATGGCTGCTTCTACATCCCTACTTCAGGCTAAGCTCTAATAACGCTTCCTAGCGCAGTGTTTCCAGAGCTTATTAGGAGAAAAGTTCAAAAAGATATTTTAAAGTAAGGTTTGCTCGTTTGTTTTCAAACTTCTACATCACTTTATACTTTTTCCCTTCCCACTCCCCGTTTTTATGTTGCAACCCGATTGTTTCCTCTTCTTCGCTTTTTTCAGAGTGCTTCTGTATTTCTTTTCACAGACTTGCTGCATCGCAGGAACTCTGCCACCGCGTGCTTTTCTTTCAGTCCCGTACCACTGCCACCCAAGGGTGCTGCTGCACCTTCACATTTGCTGGACCCAGGCTTTTTTAGACCCCTCCTCTTAAGAGGACCACAGTCTAAAGTTTTACTGTCTCAGATCAAGCTGTGTGCGCCCCTGAACAGAAGAAAGCGAACTGCATTCCAGAGAAACAAAAAAGAACCACACCTGAGTTCTAGACAGCCACACAAAAATAAGTGTTGCGTCAGTGCCACAGCATGGGGGCTTACAATGCCTCAACTAATTTGTTTCCCTCCCTCCTTTCTTCCAGCAAGTTATAAAAGGGAAGTGGCAGAGGGAAAGAAATAGCCCCTGCGAAATATTTCTGAAGAATGCTACTGCTCTTAGAGAGCCAATACAAACACGTTTCCCTCCCAGATTTTACCTCCTCAAACACCTGACTCCGTATGTTATAGTGGCCTGAGCACGGCGGAATTTTATTCTTTACATCCGAGATCGTTACCAACCTAGATCACTTTGCAACACCCCACCTTGTTCTTCAGGAAACAGCAGCAAGGCAACATATTAATAAAATGATTCAGAAATCCTCAAAGCTTGGCTGTTTCTGATAGTAGCCTATTAAATTGAAAGTACTTCAGTCATGACTTATGACAAAAAAATCCTGTCTGTTACATAGCCTTAAATAAGGATCCCGATCAAATTTGTTTCAAATGTAAGATATGCAGAAATCTCTTTACTAGAAGAGTTTCACCTTATTTCTGCACTAATTAAAAGAAAAAGCAACACTAATGTAACTATTCAACCTACAAACAGCATTACGGATACGTAACCATAAGGAAAAGACTGAAGCCATTTACCCCAACAGGGCTAAACAGGAAAGGCAAAAAGTCCGTTCACATTTGCAAATGAGGGTCTGAAAGACTGGAAAATTAAGAGAACCATCAAATTTTACTTTAGCCTGGGGAAAAAAAAAAATCATAGCAATTCAGGCCCAGTGTTAACCGATCTTTTTATCCCAACACAAATGAAATGACTATAAATGGGGTTTTTTGGGGTTTTTTTTTACTTCCACAACTTTTTTTTCCTCCCATACTATTTAAGATCTTAAGGTAGACTGACTACATACTGGAGGTACAGAAATCCCCATTTCATTACCAGTTCTAGTCACCACGGGGAGCAGAGGCTTGCCAGAAGACAAATACTTTTCTCCAAAAAGAGAACGCTGCAGAGTCAAGCTGACTTTTGACAACTGTTTCCACAAGGAGAATTACAGACCAAACCAACTGAAACAGGCAGAACAAATAGCAGAGGGCGGCTAATGTAGCTGTTGAATGGTCACGTTCATTTGTCCTCATGAGAGCTCTTATTCTTTCTTTTAAAATGTAATGACTGTGCAGGTTTTCTACCTGTTGCAGTAATTTTTTAAGGAATTAGCCATTTAAAAACAGAACAGGCATGTATTAGTTCGAGAGCCTCTTTCATAAGGATAATTCATCCCAGCGTGAGTTCTCAAACCGGTGACGTTCGGTGAAGTCAGTAATAAGACCCCTTTTGCAAACGTAGGCCTTTGGGCTGACAGCAGTCAAGGCTACGAGTGGAGAAAGGAAAAGCAGCACGTTTGCAGTTGTCTTTGATAACAAAGACGCTACAAAGCAGACAGCAAGAAGTACATTCTGTTGGGTATCGGCTCTTTTAAAGTACCATTTGGTACCACCACACTCCCACCACGTCAGTTATAATGCACAGTTCAAGTGTACAAGGTGATGAAACACTCCTTAGGTTTTACTTCATCAGCCCAGAAGGAAAGTTCAAAATTTCCAACTCTGAAGGCAAATGAATCAAATGTCTCTGAGAACATGCAAAACTGTTACCAACAGCAAATTCCTGAGTGATGGAACAGGATGCTGGAGGAAGTAGTTTTTTCTCTTACCACTCTTCAAGTATTGCTAGGTGACTGCTCAGGAAAAGACCTAAGTGCCACCTCATTTTAGCTCAGCTTTAGTCCAGATAGTTCAAACGCAGTAATCTGTTGTAACAGAAGTTATTTACTCTTACCCTTCCCCTGCTGATGAAGGCGGAGCGATCAGCATCGGCAAGACTGACTACAGCTATTTAGGGTGTTCACACCAGCAAAATTAAAAATATGTCCATGGAATGCATTTGGGTATTTTTAAGTAATAAAAGCCTTACTAAAATACAGTTTCATAACAAGGTCTTTATGAAAATATTACAACTCAAGTTGTCTTTTTGTCCTAACCTAGATACTGCTGGTTTATTATCTTACTGCTAGCGCTCCAAACACACGATCCATTTCCACATTTTTTTGATCTCGGCTCTCCCTCGCTTCCAAGAGACTCGGAAGCACAGCACGCTTTACTGTAGGCTAAATGTAGAGTTCTGAGAAGCATTGCTGACTACCTTTGCAGCTACAGTAGGGTCTGTTACATCATATATTAGCAGGGTTTGGGTTCATTTCAAATTCCCAAACGTTACCACTTTAAGCACTCCAAAACATATGATGAGGTTTCACTAACACCTGAAGTCTTGATCTGCATAATACTTGGTCAAAACCGATGTAGCAACCCTGTAATAACAGTAAACACTAACGTATTAAGTCTTATAGAAAGTTACTTCCATCTTCCGAATCATCTCTGAACTTGAAGTTTTCATATGAGCTTCAAATTGGTCGAATTCCTTTAAAAGGGCCTGGTTTCGCCGAAGAGCTCCTTTTTGACGTTCATCTATTTCTCTCAAGTATTTTTTCAGCTTCATGTATTTTAGTTTCATTCTACAAGGAAAAAAGAAACTGCACTTAAAGAGTATGAAAATAAAACAAACGAATATATCACAATCATGCTTCTTCAGACAAATACGCACTAACACTAATGCAGCAGTTGCCCCTCCAGCCCCCCAAAAAGGAGGAGAGACGTTCTCCTGCACAGCTGTCTGAAGCTGCATTAAACAACTGACAGGATGCTCTCTATGTAACTTCAGATTTAAACAGAGGGTTTGGTGTTCAGAAGGATACGTATATTAATAAACTCTCATAAATTTGTTTTAAATGAATTATGTTTTAGTGAATTCTATCACATTAAATCAAAATGAAAATGGTACTTAGAAGAACGTGCTCTGAAAGTCATACAAATTGTAACATTAAGGCTGCAGTTTCAAACTGCTTTGAGACAACCTAAACCCACGCTGCCACCATAAGGGGCATCTTATCCCAAGCCTTTCTTTTTTGTGCCAGTACTATCTGCTATGTGGCCACAGGGTGAATTAGGCTAAAAGTAATCCAGCTGAAAAACCATCTAAACCAGTTCTCACCCACCCAAAAAACAGACTCACTTTCAGCCAGACCTATTTGCTTATCTGATGACAGGGCAGCCACACAAGCAACAGTGCCAACAAAGGGAAAATGTGAACCGGGGCAGTCAGGAACATCTTTTGGTCTCAATCTGCCTACAGGTCTGCTTAAATCAGTAGTGAAATTGCAGCCTAAATCCCCCAAGCTGCCAATATTTTCAGAGAAACTCCAGTTCAAAATGTTTTAGTCTAAAATAAATCAAACAAAAACAGAAAACAAAGTACACGTGATGTTTCCCCACCTGTTCAGGCATTTCTCTTCCTTAAATTTACATCTTGTTCATTTTCTGACCTGAAGGCCCTCTTTCAGAAGAGGAGTTCCTAAGGGATTGGCCATTATTGCACCTAGCCTGCAGTCCCTTGAGCCAAGACAGAAAAGTCGCCTCTGTGAACTTTACAAAACATGTTTGAGGAAGGGAGCGCTGGATGAGATACTTTTCTGCCCTCTTTCGTTGTTGGTTGGGGTTTTTTTGCTTTGGTTTGTTGTTTAGGGCTTGGGGGGTTTTTTGTACAGACTGTATATGCAACTTACATTAAACTGATAATGCGGAAACAATCCAAGGAGCAGGACCAGAGCCTAGAATATCCTCTAGGACTTCCTAAAACTTTCAGACTGTAACGCCCTATGACTTTCTAGCATGAACTACGCTACAGTGATTTTGCAAAAGTTACATAAAACCAACTTGCATGCTTGTTATTAGTAAGATAATAACATTTCGGTATTAATAGAATAAGGTGGTTACGTCATTGCTGAAGTTATTTCATCCATAACTTAGAGACATGAATCTTACGTTCTACTTAACACATGAATATAAATTTATTGTTATAAAAAAACCTCCAAGATAACACTCTAAAAGCATTCCATGACACCAAAGTCTTTGTAACCAAGATAAAAAAAACCCCAAACTTATAAGAAGCTTTTAAAAAGGCTTACAGGTATGCATCAGACTCTCTGTATTCCATCAGTTTTCTTTCTAATTCCAGCCTTTTGGTTTCACTGGAAGAAAACAAACAACATACAGTAAGATGAAACCATTTCACAGTTTAAACTCTCAAAATGCAAGATATAAAGCGTTTCACAGAACAAACTTCTCAGAGCAGAGAGCACATTTTTGCTGGACTGGTAGCCTTACAGACTCATCTGCCAGCCAAGCCTATTAAAAAAAAAAAAAAACCAAAAAAACCCAAAAAAAACCCACCAAACCCTCAAAGCTTTCACTCCTCTCTTTGTTCCTCGCTGGAACAACAGCTAGGTGGTTTTAAAGGGAAAAGATGCCTCAAAGTGTACATATCCGCAGAAGACCCACCAAATAGCCCGAGACTTCTGCCCAGCTTCAGTTGCTCTTTCCAGTCCGTTCTCCAGCAGCCCTGGGAAGGGCTCTAAACCCTGAGACTGGCAGTTCAGGAGCTCACCTCTCCTTTTCTTCCCCCCTCCAACTCCCAGAGCAGACCACCTGCAATGCAGGAAACACTTAGCTGAACTTCTTCGAATGGACAGCTCCCCAGAACTTCTCATAGGAATGCATCAACACACTAAAATAGATTTCCAAGAAGTCCCAGCTCTTCCCCGGCTTACGGACCCAATGTGCTATCCCAGTATCTTTTTTGTAACGATTTGAACTTGCAATCAAGTACATATTTCACACTTGTTCATTGAAGCCAGGTACATCTAGAGATACGCTAGCACTACCTGCCAGAACTTAAAGGGTAACTGATATAAGTAACGATCAAAAATATTTACAGTTGGGTAAATGCTACGAGGCCATCTGTGTATGCCAAAAGCAATGCAAGGGTATAGGCCCGTGGGGATGAGCAGACTGCTTAAGAACAAACTCCATACCTCACCTACAATCTATTTCAAAGAGAATCTATTTTCAAGAAAAGAGTAAAGCTGATATTATTTAGTAATTACAAACGGCATCTGAAGATGAGCAGCCATCCCATGAGCAAAAATAATAATCAATTGACAAGGCAGAGGCTTCCAGTAGATTTGCATTATAAAACCTGCAACCATCAAAGCAAGTACCCCAAGTTGCTTATTTAAAAATAATATCAAATTTTTATTAGCCAGGAAGGCTGTACTTGTGCGAGTGATACAGGCCACTACATGAGATTGCAGCACCCGTACGGCTAAGCATCCTTATTTATGGATTCGTGCACTCCCCTGCAAATGTGTCCATGTCACAACCGCACGCATTTGCCTCCTCCCAGTTGCCCTGCACAGAGGAAAGCAAGGAAAAAAAAAAAACCAAACCCTTTCTGCTTCTTAGTCTGAGAGATCAAGGTATCCATTTTTCCCATCTGATCCTGCCACTGCCTGAAACAAGATTAGGTTTTCATGTCATGTATGCAATTTAAAAGCCACGCTTCATCTGGGATCTCATCCTTTCAATTTCCTTTTACATGATGGACAGCTCAGCAAAAGCAGATTTTAAGATCTTGTTTTTACACTTCTAGAAGTAATTTTCATGACTCAATGAAGAACAGTGATATCCTGATGGATGTAAAAGCCGATGGATGCGAACAGCCATTGGCTCCACTCCTGATTCTCATTCTCTGATACCACAGGTAGCAGCACATCACATTCCTTAGCTCCTGAAAGATTGCTTCCTTTCTACCAGTGTGGCTTTTCAGTATCCCCTTCGCTAGTCTGTTACACCTTTTTAGACAGCACCTGAATATAGAAGTAAGGTCTTCAAGGCAAGACAAAGTGGGATAAAAAACATCAGGTAAGAGCCTCTCAGCCCTTGAGTATCATCATTATGGATGCCTAAAACGGTTACTGCACAGCTTGTGGTGTTTTACAACACGGCTCTGTCCAAGCACTGAATTAGAGGCAATCAAGACTTGACTTGTAGATTTGCTTGCCCAGGTTCTGGCAACGTTCCAGCAGAGTTTCTTTGTGTCAGTGACAGAAGCGAAGCTTAAAGCAGTACAGGGATCATACTGGCCACTCCACTGCACCACCACCTCCTTTTTTACTTGAAAAAGCAAAGCTCTTGCCCGAAACTTTTATTGGTTGACGCAGTTTTGCGTTAGGTTACAGTGGTACAGACAGCCAGTTATCAACTTTTTTTCTTAAACGGGCAAAAATAGCACACTTCAGAACTTGTTAAGAATCCAGGTGGCTCGTTTTCAAACAACCCTGAATCTTCAGTCTGCAGAGAAAGAGTGTTCGTTTGGGATTTGAGAGCAGAATTAAATTCCCCAGCCAGCCACAAGCTCTCTAATCTCTGGCATTTCACCAGGCATCGATCTGTAGCGATATCTGATCCCTCACCTCCCATTTAAACCAGCAGGACTAAGATGCCTCAATATTTTTGAGATACCAGGCCTTAGTCTCTTTGTGCTTTGGATCTGCTTCCATAATGTAGGAATAACAGTACTCCTGTCGCGATACCCTGTTGAGATAAGTACATAGATTATTGTGCAACACGGGCACAATGCAACCTTCCCGTAAAGTGAGAAATGTTATTTTTACAGTTGCTTTCTACGCCAGCCTGACATTAAATTAACTGTTGAGCACTGAACTGCATCCACCTTACTAGCCTGGAGCCTGGCCAGAGCCTGCTCAAGCCTTAGCCAACTGCGCTGGTTGCCTGGGTGGGTTAAAGGGGGCCTGTTCTACAGACAACTGATACCGGCAGGTATTTCTGCAACGAATAATCCTACCCAGTTTACATTCTCTGTTCAGGACATCCCAGCACTCGTACACCTTTTCTGCAAATCACCCTTAGCGTGAAGCATCTGGCCTCGCTGTCTGAAAAGCGAAGCTAATTGCAAAGTTAGTCACAGTGTTAAGTACAGCACTTAACTGAGTCATTTACTTCATCACCCACACTGCTCAAACACTGCCATTCTCACCAGCAACCACTGAAGATGAAGTGCTGGGAAATCATATCACAGCATGGTCAGGTCTGTATAAAACACAGAAGGCAAACCACCCGCCCCTTTTCACTTACCTTAGACACCTCAAACCTAATCCTCTGTAATTCTGCACACAACACAGATACCACTGACCCGTGTGCAGAGACCTACGCACGCAGTAACTTCTATATTTACATTGGACAAAGTACCAGCAACATGGCCAATACAGTGTAACGTAATTTAAGGTACAGTCACGGGGTTTTTGCACAAGTCTCAGGGCTGTCCATGCTGACTATTTATCAGAAGCTTAATATCTGGTGGCTAATTTCTTAAAAACTTAGATATTTAAAGAAAAAAAAAAAGATTTACGAGAACAGGTGGAAAAGAAATATTCATGAGAACTCCCTTCTAGTTCACCAAGTCAGATGGGGGACATAACCAAGCAGCAGCTTCCTCACCATATTCAAGCTCTTGCATATACAGCTTGTTAGTAGAGGCTTATTGTTTGCTTCAGCGCAACCGCTAAGTGAAAGCAGGACTGCAGTCAGGAGTGGCACAGCTGTCGGGTGCTTCAGGTCTGAGATCAGGCGACCTGAAATCAGATCAGTGCAGAACTCCAAAGCGGGACTTAAAAAGCTGAAATGCTCCACTGATTTAACACAAGTTTTTATATTTCACACTTGGAAAAGTTGTTTAGATGAAAGGTATCACTTCAAGAAATTCTGAAGAGGCAACTGCCTCTGCAGCATCATTCCCAGAGGCAACAGCAGCATGCAACTTGCAGTCTGGCATAAAAACTACTCCTTGCTTGTCAACACCACCAAGTACAAATACATCTTTTATTTTATATTTTAAAGTACGTACAATTGGAGCGTGCCAGGAAGAAAAGGTCTATTTATTATCACAAGACCTGTTAAGCTGGGTCTCCAAAGGAAGCACAGTTTATGCAGTCATGCTGACTTGTCTGCCTGCAATTCCCCTGCCCCAAATAACTCCTGAATCTCTTGGTGCAGCTGAATCAGACAGAGGAGCTGACGTCTGAAGTGTACTACGTTCCCAGAGGCTTCAGAGGAGCTGAAGAGGGGTAGTCCACCTGTGCAGCATGAGCTCAGCCCTAGCTCAGACAACAGAGAAGCTACAAAAGAGGTGACCCAGCTTCACACAGACAGGGCTCTCAGGAAGCACGAGGCATCCCTGCTCCTAACGCGAGGGATATCTGCACACAAAGACAGAGTTTAAAGCAGCGTGCAGTCTAGATCACTCAGATTTTCATCTGCCCTCTCCATTTTCTAATGCCACAATTTATCTAAAGTGTCTTCCCCATCTAGGGCCCACGTCTCTAACAAGTTCTAGACAATAAAAGTATACTTTGTGTGTTCTTATCCGGTCTTGTAAACAGCAAGTTATTCTTGTTTTGTTCGCCAGTGGTCTTCCAGACCAGAACAGGATATTAGTGAAGACATACACGGCATTTCTGTGCAAGCACTATCTAGACGCAAGTTTAGATTCTCACGGCCCCCATGTTATTTTTTCTGCCAATACTGTACGCTTGAGATGCCGGCACGCGACCCAGAAACCAAAGCCTTCTGCATTAGGGAGAACGCAGGTACTGCTTAAAAAGCAACTTCATAACAGTATTGCATACAGGATTTCAAGAGACCTCCTCTGGCCAGGAAAAAAAGTGCTAATGGACACCCAGCGCTGTGGTTACTGCGGTGAGTAACAGGCCGGGAGCATCACCAACCTGGCACAGCTTCCGAGGCACTGCCCGGTGAGCCAGGTCCCTCGGGCCAAAGCCCGTCCGTCGAGCTCGCACCGCCACGCGCGCTTGCTTTCTTCCTGCAAGTCAGACCCACCCTGCAAAGCGAAACACCTAAAATAACTTTTTTTTAAGAAGATTAAAAAGACGCCTGTAGGAGGAACATCTGTACGCGCCCACTCCTCGACTGGCCGCCTCTGAAGTACCAGCATCTTCTGGTGTTTGCGTAAGGTGACAAGTGATTTTGTCAGTACGGCCGGGGTGCCTCAGGAGGGCCTCTCAGGGGAGCCGTACAGCAGAGCGGCTGCAAACACAGAAGCCGGGGTTACCGGTAAGCCGGGCTTAAGCACCCCCCAAAAATCCCCACACAGCCAGCCGGTTGATGGCGGAGCAGCGGGAGGCGACATGGCAACGCGGGACGATTGCCCCCGCCCCGCGCACAGCCCCCAGGGCCGGCACCTCAACCCCCCCGCCCCATCCCTCTCTCCCTGTCGCGACAGCGCAGCACTATCGCGCTCCCGGGAAGGCGGGAACCGCGCCG
>WEKW01027077.1:79164-177333 GCA_013389905.1 Sula dactylatra
CCGCCCAGGCCCCCCATCCCCGCGGCGGGGCTGGGTCCCGCGTCCTAATCGTGTTCTCCTCCGACAGACACTAATCAAGTAATTTCCCAATCCCAGCCCCATCAAATTGCTCTTTAGCTGTTGAACTGTGGAGTTTTGCTCCTCTTTTCTCATGCTAATCAAGCCCATTCAGCATCTCTCTGTGAGGCTATTTGTAGTGGAATAAATCTCCTTGTTTGCCTGCTGCATGATTAATTGATATTGTTGTATGGCTTTTGTTTGGGCTGCGGAGAGCTGAAAGGCAGTGCATATTGGATGTGACGAAAGGAGCTTGAAACATCATTTCGCTGCTGAGGTCTCTCGGAGGTCGAGGGATAGACCGATCGCATTATTCATCCTATTTATTTATCCTTATTAGAAAATATGATGAAAGAATAAGGCCCGGAGTCTTTTTTTAAACATTGACTAAACAGTGCATACACAACCCCAATTAAAAAAAGTGCCCAAGATGAGGCCTTTTCTCCATATTAGAAAAATAGCTCTTTTTAACGAGGACCAATTAAATCGTACTTCATTTTACCTGGGACCTCACAATAGACTTGACAACAAATTGCCTTTCTTCTTCGCTCTTAATTACCAGCGGGATCCGCCACGCTCCCGGCGGCCCGAAACCCTCCCCAGCTAACCCACGCGAAGCCCACCCGGACCCCTTCCCGCGCCCAGCCCCACCAGAGCCCACCCGAGACCAGCGCAGGCCTCCAGCTGAAGGCGGTGGGAGCCGAGCCGGGTCCCTCCGTCCCCTCCTGCCCAAGCATGTGGAGCTATTTCAGCCTGGCCCTGGCCTCCGTGCCCCAGCCTCCATTCCCAGGCCTCCCCCGCACCCCCCTGCCATTTTAAATACTGCATCTGTACTCCCAGGGGACACCGCTGCACCCAGGAGATTCAATTAAATAATCCCGGTCCTTTGCTTCTCCCACAAATGGCTTCTTTCCTCACCCAAATATTTCCTTTTCCAAGTTCCTTTTCAAAAAGGAAAAAAAAAAAAGAGAGAAACCAAAAAACCAAAGTGAAGAACAACAGGGAAAAAAAGAACGGGGGGGGGNAAAGAAACTGTTCTTTCTTTTCCTTGTATGCAGGGTAATTGATAGGCTCTATCAGAGGTCAGGATTTGCATAAGAATTAAGAGCAGTAAATTAATTTAATATTCCATGCACATCTCCAATTATTCCTGCAGACCTTTGTCTCCACGGCTGGCAGAGAGAAGGTTCAGCTGCTCTTCAACCAAACAACATCTGTGCAGTTAATAATTTGATAAACAGCTCATACAAATAGTTTCTGAATTATCTGCCAACCCAATGACTATTCAGTTTTGAAACACTTGGCAAGGTCTGCGACGTGCGGTCGGGGCTTTGTAGCCTTGTTCCAGTGATTTAGCTGCCCGGGCAGACATTTTCCCTCCTTATCTCTCAAATATAATCAGCTACTCGCAACCCCCCCACCACCAATAACAATATGTAAAATAAGTAATTAGCAGTAATTAATAAAAGCCCCCCGCCCCAGTGCCGCCGAGGCACAGGGGTGCCGGTGCGCGGGAGGCTCGCACACGCTGAGCAAACAGCCCGGTGCGTGCCGGGGCTGCCACGGGGCCGGGGTCCTCCCGCACCTCCGGGGCTCTGGGTCTTCGTCGCTCTGCGTAAGGTCGTGTGGTTAGCGCGGGGCCCGCCCAGATGGGACATGAGTAGCTTTTGCTGGGTTTTGGCATGGGCCCCCTTCCCTGCCTGCAGGATCGACAGCCCCTCGGCTGCCTCCTTTGCTACACAACAAACTGGAAAGGGGACAGGTTTTTCTGGAAGTCCTGGCTGTCCCCCCTGCCCGGGTCTCACAGGAGGAATGGCTGAAGGCAGCCCTGCTAAATCCAAATTTCAGCCTCAGGAGGGCATCCTGACTTTCACCCACTGATTTCCAGGGGAAATCCAACCCTAGGAGACTGAGGCGGCTCCTTCACCCATCCCAGCGCGGATGTAGAGGTCCAACTCCACGTTGGCCAGCCACCACACCTTCCGACACAACCCACGGGGATGGATCAAACCGCTGCGGTAGCGCTAGACTCGCCTGATTTATTGTTAAATGCACACATTTAATGCACAACCAAGAACAATAATTATAGGGGTAATACCCAAACGCTCCGCTCTCCACGGCGTAATCGGGACGATAACCTCGCACAGACACAGGCGGCCCTCACTAATTTCCTCTTCTGCACGGCTTGTACTTTTAGTGTTGCTTCTGGTACCTACTAATAAATGTGAGTGAGTATGTGTAGAAAGAGAAGGATTTACATAGATATTGGGAACCCACTTGTAGTGAGCTCGGATCCAGTGAAACTGCGTGGCTAATGAAGATGAATGGAAGGGCTAATTTGTTCCAGTGTATTGCAATCTGCCGCCTTCATTTGCTGCGGGAGCAGAGCGGGCTGAGGAGCAGGTGCCGGTCGCCCGGCAGGATCCTGCCCGCCCCACCGCTGCTCTTTTAAACAAATTGCCTTCCCAGCACAGCGGCTGCGCTGTATTTCAAATTGCTGTTCCAGCGCCGGCATTCACGGGGCTAAATTGAATGTACAGAACTACTCCTTTTCCTGGTTAACGCAACACGCGCGGCAAAAGTGCTCGAAGCAATTGAAAACTATACCGAAGTTTTGAGTAGGCTTGGTAAGTGCTAGGCTCAGCGCCCTGGCACTGTAACGAGAGTGCCTGGCATTGAACTTTAAATGCTGCAAACGTTCTTCAGCGCGGAGGCCTAAATACCCGGCTGTGCAACGGGGCTGTGCACCGCAAGGGCACTGCACCAGGGCAGCGCGGCAGGTCGAGCTGGGTGATGCCCACCCAAATCCCATGAGCGTGCACCCGAGGTGGATTTGCTTGAGGAAGAGTCACGCTTCACACACCTTGCGGGTTTGCTTTTTGGCCGTGCGCTGACGAAGGGGATCGTCCCCTGGGCGGACCGCAGGGAGCACGTTTCCAGCTCACGCTCCAGGAGCACGGGTGATTTTTACATGGGGCAAGACACAGCCAGGGAATGCGGTTTCCAAACCTCTCCTCAGAGCTACGTGTAATTGTATTTGCCAGACAAATAACTGACCTTGTCCTTTGTCCCTGCCCTGGACTGTACATCCAATCACTCTGCTGGAGTGCAGTGGGAAGGAAAATTAAATTTGCACACTGGGTGCTGTTAATAAATCCAGTGGCCACCTCATTTTTCTGCTAACGAGCCTCCTGGTGAGGCCACCAAGAGGTAGCACCGTGGCATCTCCTGATGTTGTTCAGCTTCTCCCCTCCGCTCCCCCCGGCCCTGAGGCAAGCCCTGTCCCACCATCAGAGCTGCAGCACCCGGTCCCAAAACCACTGCCACGCCGCCCGCCCCGAGCACCCAGCGGGCGCTGCCTGCGCAGGGTGGGCTCCTGGCAGCGACGTGCTGCAAGGACTGGTTTTCAAGTCACTTCCAGTCGGTGGCGCGTCTGAAGAAGCGGCAGGTGGCCTGTGGGCATGGGAACGTTAGGAGAGGCCACGCTGAAGGATGGACATTCTCCCCGGCAGGACCACGGCAGAGCTGGCGGCCTCAGACAGCTCCCCTCGCCGTCCCATGCTGCTGCGTGACTGCCTCGAGTCGCTGCGTGCTGCTGGTTCTTACGAGCCCTTGCCTATGGTTGTGTTCCACAGCTTTTGACAGCAGTTGGGGTAGCGCAGAATGGCCAAAACCAGCCTGAGCGCTGCAGGAGGCACTGCTGAGTTTCGAAAGGGCAAAAACCTGCTGAAGGTGGGACGTGGGGGGCTGCAAACTCGCCAGTTCAGACCCTGCTGCAGCCATCAGTGTGCAAGTGCAACTGGGGAAACGGTCCCACCCGGGCGGTGAGGCAATGCCACGATCCCCGCAGCACCCACAGGCACGCTCAGTTTAGGTGTGACCTTAAATTATACACGTGAGAAGTTGCAAAGCGTTCCCCTGGTGATGCCGCTGCTTCTCACTTCCTTCAGGCATTAAACATCACTCCAAAATTAATAAAAAATTGATTTTAAAAAGATTATGAAGTTCTTCAGGCGAAAGGAAAGGTTAATGCTCCTCTCCATAGTCATGCAACTTTCATGTTTGCTGTCATAAAGAGGAGCTGATTTTTCTCTCCCTTTTAAAGAGAAAATTTACACGATGAATAGGAATCCAGAAGTAGTGACATAAACAGAAATGAAAGGATCAGGTGCCAAATTTGGACGGATGTCTGGGGCTTGATAAACCACTGCAGGCTTATCCCAGCATAAATAACGCCAGACTCAAGGTGACACTCGCCGGCTGTGTGGGACAGGCCAACTAGGGAATGACCTGGTACCTCCCCTCGGGGAGGGAGAGCCCAGCGCCGCCGTGGAGACCCCGCGTTGAGGTTCGGTGGCCGCAGACCCAATTCCTGCTGTTGGCAGCTCATGCTGGGGCACGGCGTTACCCGACTGCAGCGCTGGATTCAGCGGCATCGTGCCAGCATAAACCCCAGAGCTCACCGTGGTGAGTCAGCCCCTTGAATATTCAGCACCTGCAGCTTCAGGGCTGCTCAGACCCGGGGATTTGCTAGTAAATGGATGCTGGTTTTCCTCCTTTCCAAAATCCAGATTCAGATCAATGCACTGTGCTGTCTCCAGAGCCCGAGGCTGTTCTGACCTGACACTGTTTTGCCCCAGCTTTAATTAAAAAAACACATGCAAACGCAGTTTTTTTTTTTTTTTTTGAAGCTAAATGAGCTGCTTTAAGAAATTCGAATCCCCCGTTTACAGCCCCCAAACCTGAACGCTCTGTGTTTTGAGGAGGGAACCGGACCCCTAGCTGCTTTCTGCCACCCCAGCAAGGGGCAACCGCCGGTTTCTCATACACTTCTGGTGGCACGGGGCGAGGTTTTAAGGCAGCCTTGGGCCTGGCACAGCGGGTTTTAAAATCAGGAGGATGCAACGCTGGTTCTTGAGAGCCAGGATGCTGGAGACCCTGCATCTTTGCCGCCGTCGGTTCACCCTTGAAGCTCTTAAGCCCCTTTGGTCCCTCAATTTAACCACAGCAAGAGGATTTCAACACTAACACTTGCCAAGCGGTATTAGGCAACTTAATTAATGTTTGCAGAGCTTTGAGCAGACAGCGCTATTCGTGCATAAATTTTGTCTTATTCCAGCCAGGCCACAAAACCCATGGAAATCCCAGCGCTGCCACATCAGCCAGATCCGTGGCTGCACGGATGCACCACCTCAGGGGCGATGCACCCCGGGCAGCCGGAGCCAGAGGATGGCAGCGATGCTCAGGCTGCAGGAGCACAACCGCCCCCCAGCTCCTCCAGAAACCCCTCGGAGAGGCACCAACATGCCGGCAGCCCCTGCACACCTTCCCTGTTTAAGATAATCGAGCAGAAACCAACTTTGCTCTGCTGGTCAAATACGCTCCATCACAACTCTTGTACCACAGCTAATTCAAATAGGAGATCCTTTTAAAGGAAACCAGCTGTCAGGTGTAGATACAAAATAAACAAGCTACCAAATGGCTTCAGGTGCTGGTGGGTTTATTTATTTTTATGTATATTTATTTATTTTTAAAACCAATAATCATACCCTGTAAAGGCGGGATAAGACGCTGCACGGACACACCATGGGATAAGGTACCGTGGGGACGCACTGCCTCTCCCTCGCACAACTCAACCATTCTGCACCGGCTCAAAAAACCCAAATCAGTGTAAGGTCACTGCGGGTCTGCTTCAGGAGAGCATCCCCGGGCAGGCAAACACCCAACGGCTCATTTGCGTAGCTTTGAGTTCACTCTCAAGTATTTCCCCCAGCGACAAATTTAAGCAAATGTTCATCTCATTTGTGTTTAAGGTATCGGACCTTATTCCAGGTGTCAGACCCCCGCCTGCTCCCGGTCCCTCCCGCGTCGCGTGCACACGAGCCCCTCCACGTTCACTTCTGGCTGCACGTGGAAATCAAATGTCAAGAAAAACCATCCCCACCAGCGGAGAAGGGCAGTTATCGCCGGCCTCCAGCCTTCACCCCACGAGCGACCAGGCTGGGGGTGCAGGAAAACACAGGCACCCCCCCTCCAGTGCCGAACCGAATGCAAAGCAACTGCACGGGGAGCGAGTCCTGGGAGCAGTACTGCTGGCATCGCGTGCCGTTTGCACACCCATCCGTATCGTCACCGAAGGCTGCTGACAACCAGCAGCAGAGGCAGTAAAAAGCAAATCAGGTCTGTGCTGATGGGTGCGTGTAAGCTGCTTCCTCAGTGCCACTTTTTGGAGCAATCTCTCTCTTTACAGACTTACTCATCGAGTTGCGGTGCCACTCTTTTTTTTATTAAGCCACAGAAGTGTCTGTAATGAGAGATTAAAATAGTAGTCGCGCCCCATGATTTATTTTTTAAATTCTTCTGTCTATGCACGTGTAAAGTACACCGAGTCACCCGGTTGTAGACCGAGGATAAATAATGCATCGCAATATATTAAGCGAATGAGAATGCAAACCACAGAAAAATATGTAGAAGAGGAAAATGCATTTGCTGGGCAGTAAGTTATTGGACCTTTAGAGGCAGGGAAGGGAGAGGCTGTGGGGGGAGGTGGGTGGTGTTTGCTCCTGCCTTCCCTCCCGCAAATAAATCACCGGCCTCGCAGTGCTTGCGCCTGAATAAAATATGACAGGTCGCTCTTGCAAGGCCGGCACGCAGCTCTGTAACTAGTCGCACCGCTCGCCATGCATACTGACTGCAAATTGGGTGGGTTATCAGACGCTGCCATAAAAAAAAAAAACCCACAAACCTCTTCCCCCAACTGATTATGAACCTCATGCATAGCAAATGACAGAGCAATAACGCTCGCATTGCCTGCAGCAGAGGTAAAAAAAAAAAATAAAATATTTACAGACTGACAGGCTAATGGACACTTTCCCAAAGAGCGGTTAGAAAGAAGTAGTAAATGGGCCCGTGCTGATGCAGGGCAGCGGGCCTGGTCAGGGATCAAGACACACAGCACCATATCGGATAACATATAATTGGCAGGTCACATCCAAATGAGTGTAGTCATGCATCATCCGGAAGGCTTTTGCTGGTTATAAAGACACTTGTAAACAATTCAGCCGCTGAACATGGCAATAATATGTTGATCCGGCATGTAATGAGGTGTTCCTGGAATCAATAAACTAGTCATGAAGAGCAGGGAGCAAGGTCAGCGCCTGCCTTTTTGATGACCTTTCCTGGCTGGTAAGGACATCATATACTCTGAAGAGGACTTTTCTCATATTGCAGAAGGCGCCGAGTGTCAGAACTTCCATTCGCAGCAAGCAAATGAACAGCCGGGCTCTGCATGCTAATGAAGTCCAGGCTATTTTCCACCTTTTCATCTGCACATTATGCTCTTGACTTTGGAGAAGGTGGGAATTAGGTTGGACCCTCGTGTCAGACTGCCTGATGGCTCAGCTCCGGAAAACTGGTAATTGAAGCTGATGACTGATGCGGAGGAGGCCTGAATTTGGAAATAAACAGTTTCAAGCACTGCATGTCATTTCTAGAGAGACTGCTGAGTGAATGGAAATGAGCTCTGTTTCTCCAATCTAATGCAGTTTCTCAGCAGGAAAAACACCGTCTTTGAGACAACAATGCCAGTCATTAAGATTTAAATGTTCTGGTGATAATGTAAGGAATAGCACCTGCCTTCTGCAAACAGCACTTATGGAAATGCCGCCCCACGCCAGGGTCTGCACTTATCTCCAGCCCCCCAGCACCGGTCCTGGAGGAGTCGGGAGGCTCCGATGGCCAGCGGCGGGGAGGGCGTGCAGGGCGCTCGGCTGTCGCTAGCTGGGTCAGAACACTGGGAAAAATACCGGCGACACCGAAAGCGTGGGTTTGAAAAATCCGTAACTAAAAAAACAACGCTTCCCCCGCTGCATCTGCACCGTTTAATTGCTCTTCCCAAGCACTTTAGCAGCAAGCCTGCTGGCCTCATCCTCCGCCGCCGCTGCTCGCTGGGCTGGCCTTAATTCACGTCAGCCCAGCCGCCGGGCCCGGAAAGATAAAAAAAAATGGAGTTTCTAGACAAGGCACTTCAAGGCCAGTATTTTCAGACTCGAATACCAACGCTCTGCCATCCTAGCTGTTGGGAAATAACATTAAAAATGTTATGAGCCCTTTCAAAACCCTACCTGGTGTTGTGAAACCGAGCAGAGCAACTTGTTTGCTGGGGCGAGGGAAGCCCGGCAGCCTCGCAGAGGTTTTCAGGGCTTTGAAGCGTTGCTGTTGGGACACGACCATTAGTTACCGATTCATTATCTAAGGCACCGTAGCAGTGACATGCGTGGATCTGAATAAGCCGCTAGCTGTTTTTCTGCTGCCAGAGGAGCAATATTTTGGGTCTTGTTTGAAACAAGCGTAAGTGGAGGCTCTGTCTGCAACCCATTTCTAGCTGGCACGGGAAGCAGCAGAGGATGCTTCAGCGTGCACGGCTCCCGTTCGACACTGCCGCAAAACCCTTACTTCCACTGATCCAGAATGGTTCATACACGACATGGAAAATAAGGGCTACTCCTGCCTTGGTTTGGATTCCGCCCCCCCCCCAAACCCCAGGTGCTGCCCTAGCTGCGAGCGCAGAGCTTGCTGGTAGCTCAGCCCCCTTTGCAGGTTTGCCCCCCGAGCCCAGGCAGGATGGGGACCCGCAGGCTCCGGGTTTCTCCATGCCGACGTAACGCTAGTGGTATGAGGTGGGGTGCGCTGCAGACGGGGGGTCCCCAGAAGCCCCTTGGCACCCCGCGCAGAGGCCACTGCACTCGCGATCCCCCTGCATCCCTGCTGGGGTGGCCGCTTCCCGCTCCCCGGAACTGCTGCCCGCTGCCGAAAGCCGCCGTCTTTCCCCTCGGAGGTGGCTCCATCTCAGGAGTGGGTCTGTTTGTATAATAGTTTGCAACCCTTCAACATGAAAGGATATAGAAGGATGCAAGTTATTATTATGAAAATGAACCAAGCAACAGACAAAAATATTCAGGAGATGTAATCTGCCATCCCTACAATGCACTCGCGGAGAAGAGCACTTGGCAGGCAGAAGAGTAGTCGCCAGATACATTGCCTTTTGTTAAATTGCTTTTGCTCTGACAATGCCTTTTAAAACCACATGCAATCTTAATTTAAAATACCTAATACCTAAAGGTATAGGGGCCCAATGCTGGCCTCCAGTTTGGGATTTGTCCAAAGCAATTCCACTGGCTTAGTACCACTATTCCTCATTTTAATCACACAACAAACGTGGGAGGCTGAATTCCGCTTTGTAAAGAAACCGTGGACCTGATCCAAACATCACTAAAAATCAATTGAGCAAAGATTTATTTCTTTTAAGCAGCAAAGCCAGCCTGCCACCTCACTTTTGTCCAAACCTGTGTCACGTTCAGCCAGTAAGGAAGGCCCTCTCCCTACGTAGCCAGCTTTATCACGCAAGACGGGGGTAAATGCAAAATCCAGCCTTTTGATTTTCTCCTAGTTTTAGAAAAGTAAGGAATTGCTAAAGGCAGTGACGCTAGACACTATTACATTTTTGTTTTCCAAAGACTGAGTAGTGGGAAAAAACCCGAAATAAACCAACCAGCGCGCTCCCGACAGTTGGTCGTTCTCCGTTTTTGCCCTAGCAGGCTGCGCGTCGTTCCCGACCGGTCACCAACACACCGAGCCCGAGACCTCTAAAGACTGCAGGTTTGGCTGTGGGAGCCGGTTCTGCGCCCCTTAACCCAGTGCTTAACTGAAGAGCCCCCAGACTCCCGCAGAGGCCCGTTAGGTGCCGGTTTTATCCTCCCACCACCTGAAGGGAGCCGAGAGACTAGCGGCGAGTGGCGGCATCGCCGGCATCGTCCATCAGGAAAGCGCAGGTGTACATCAAGGCGGGGTGCGGCAGGGTGGCGCCGTCTTTGGGCTTGCCCCATCCATCAGCGCTCCTCCCGGCCTCCCAGCTTCATTAATAACCTCCTTCCCTATGCTAATACCATCAGAAAATTATGCAGACTGTTTATATTTCTTTACAGCCAGAACAGGCTGCTGACACGAATCAGCCATTAGCGATTCACACTGAGGAGTCTCTGCTAATTGTGCAGAATGTAATTAGTGATTATGTAATATCTAAGCTCTTGCAACTGTCATTAATGTCCACTATTCACCAGAGATAGTTCTTACTGAATTAGAGAATGATTACTGCATGGTAAATCTACTTAATCCTAAATATGCTAATTAACACTGTACGCACTTTAGACAGTGGTTAAAAGCACTAGTAACCTCAAAAAAAGGTTGCAATACACCAGAATCTAAATTGCTTGCAATGGATTTTCCTTCAAAAGGTAAATTTGTTTAATTAAACGGTATAGTAAACTGTTAGGCACAGCTATTGATTAGTGCAACCCAAGCAAGGGTTTTCTGTAACGGATCTAGTGAGGTGGCACTGCAGGAGAGCGATGCTCCTGCAGCATCCCGGTCCTCCTGCAGCATCCCGGTCTGGACACGGCCTCGGCAGAGCCTCTCAGCACGGGGGGCTCCATGCATGCCCCTACACACGTGGATGCTCCCCAACAGGCATGAGATCACCAGCAGAGCCTGATGTAAAATAGCTTTCTGAAAGCTCTCCCTCCAGGATTAAATACCGTGTTCCTTAGGTCATAAACCGTAATATTACTACAGGCAGATACAGTAGCCTCCCTCAATAAATTCTTACTTAAATCTTAATTTTAAGGTTTATTTGTGTAAAACAGACTTTAGATATTAAATGCTACCTACTAAACAAATGGAATAAATAGAGCAATCGTACAGTTTTTGAAACGCCCCTTTCGAATGCCTGGGGTGTTTAATGTATTCTGGTTTTCCATAAAAAAAAAAAAAAAGAAAAAGACACGGCTGTCATGAACCCCGAGGATAATAGCATTTTGTGATTTATGAAGATTCTTCCTGCTTATATATTTTATATAAATAATACTCCTGCGTGTATCTCTGCACTCATTCATAATCAAAAGCTGCACAGGCTGTAAAAAGAGTTTGCGTAGTAACATATTTAAAATCAGCTTACAAAAATTGGATAACTAATATATCAGACGCAAAATAAGTCACTGTAGCGAGCACACCAAAGGCAAATTAACAGCACAATGCAATCCACGACACACTTATCAGCAGACTGACACAACAAAAGAACACAAAACAAAAACTCCCACAAAAGAAAGTTCCTCAATACAAAAAAAGAAGTGAAAAGTACGATAAGAAATTAAGCACACTCTTAATTTACCTGGGCGTATTGAACGTTTGCAACCGATAAGGAGATTGCAAGTGCTCTTTGAAAGCTGCGCAATGCAGCGCGTACCAAACCCACCCCGCTCTGCTGATGCGGGGGGAGAAGGCGGTGGGACGAGCGGGCGCTGCGGGAGGGCCAGGCGCCCTCCCTGCCAGACCCCGGCCTTTTAGGGGGTGCAGGTGCCACCCTAACAGCCGCTTTCCTCCGCAGAGGTCAGCGGCACCCCCCGCTCGCAGGAGCTGATGGGGGGAAGCGCGGGCGGAGGGTGCCCCCGGGGTCAGGGCCTGGGCGAGGAGCGGACAACGCTTCCTCCGTGGTGGGGGAGACGCTCGACACCCGGGCAGCCACAGCCACCCAACAGCCCTGGCAGAGCCCAGCCTGCGGCCGGCACCGCCACCCGCGCAGGGTGCCGGGAGCACGTGCCGTTTGCTGGGGACGAGGGGACGCCCCCAGGACCTGCCGCGGTCCTCGGCTGCGCCGTCCCCGCTGCTTGCAGAAGGTGACCAAGGGGGAACTGCTCTGCAAAGCGACTCCAAAACCATCGCCCTGGGACTCGGGGCTTACGGTCCCGCTCACCCGGAGAAAAACTACTGCTCTAGATTCAAATTCAGAACCCGGAGCTTTAGACCAGTACAACGGCTTTAAAGGCTGCTGCCTGGACCTCCAGTAATACTCCTGGATTTGTTCACGTCTATTTAATTAAAAATACTTTAAAGCCCCACTGGTTTTGAACTCCTGTCATTGCTGTTCTCAGCCACTGTCCACCTTGGGTCAAAACCAGCCGGAGGATGCTCACGGGCCCTGCGGTGCCCGGTGGTCTGTGCAAGGCAAAGCCGTATTTTAAACATCCTGCTTCGGTGGGTTACAAATGCGTTGAACATTTATATTCATTTTTCAATGAAAATTTCAGGAAGGTTTAGACTGAGCAGACTCAGTATGTGCGGGTGACAGCCTTATGATCCAGCGACTTAACAGTGCCTACACATTTACTTTATAAAGGAGCTGTTACAGCCTATGGCATTGAAAAGGAGACATCTCTGGCACCTAAATAAAGATTTGCACGAAGGCCTGACCCTAATACTGACTTAGAGGATTATTTTCAATCATTGTTGATACCATGGGCCCTGAACTCAGCAAACCCTCCCTGCCCTGGAAGAGGTTTGCAGGGTCAGCTCCATGTGTTTTAAATGCCCCTATACATACAGCAGCCTGTAATTACAAGATAAAAATATATGGGCAGAAGTGGGGAAGGAGGGTGGGTTAAGTCTGCGAATTCACACGTGGCATCCCTGAGCCACGGATGGGTCTCACGTGGCTTTGAAAACCTGGTTGCCTCTGCCCTGCCCTGTCCTGCTCCTCCTTCCCGGAGCCGCCTTCCCGAGGGGGGCTCACAAAAGCCTCCCTTAAATCCACCCCACCCTCTGGGGGATGAGGTTTGTTGGGATTTTGGTGGCTTTCCCAAAATCCCCAGCTGCTGGAGCAGCGCTTCCTGAGAAACTCAGCTCTTCTTTCTTTTTTAAAAAGAAAATGGCTAGTGTGTGCAAAGATGCTAAAGTCCCCAACAGCCAACCAGGCAGCAAATAAAAAATAGCGTAAATGTTCCAAAGTTACTTTATTTTTTTTATTTAGATGCCATAAGCCCCGGCTCCCAAATCCTGGATGCCGCCAGGAGAGGAAGCACTTCACTGTCATTAGCGGCACCAGCAGGCAAGTGAAGCAGAGTGCCTGAAGCCTCTCCGAAACAGCTCATTCCCCTCGCACATGCTCCCGAGCATCACTCTCCCCCTCCCCGTGCTGCTGCAGTATCATCTCATTAACGCAGCCCTTCCCAACTGGTAATAGTAACCCTGGCCTTAAATACCTCCGTGTAGCTACATTAATTCCTCAAACAGCGCTCTCACCTTTTAGAACGGTAAGCCACAGAAGACAGTCAATAGATGACGAGATAACGGTTGTTATTTCAGTCCTCCGTATGGCTGACGGGCTTTCTCCGCCACAATACGGCTCACTCCAAGGCGATAAGGCAAGCCCAGTATCGCAGCATCGTGCTCTCCTCGCCGGCGCCCAGGGGCTCCGGCTGCTGCTCCCGCCGTGCTGAGCCCTGCCGCTGGCTCCCGGGGAGGCACGGCCAGCCACGGGGCACAGATCCAGCCCGGGCACGACCAAGGTTAGCACCACCGTGCACGGGCAGCTGCGAGGAACCCCGAGGGGACATCAGGGCTCCACATTGCCACCTGCTAGAACAGCCTCAGCACCTGGAGAGGACGCCTGGCTGGCGGCAGCCGGAGGGCTCCCCCCGCCCACTCCTCCAGCTTATTTTGCAAAACTTGCGTCTACTTTTGCCATTGCGTGTCTCTAGCAGCGGCGGCCAGCCCCGCTGCTGAAGGCCAGCCAAGAAACGCTCTGAACTGGGGCTGGGTGCAGGAGGGACCCCACCAGCACCCACAGGCAGCAGCTTGAGCAGAGCCTCTAAACAGCTTCTAGCCCAGGGCTCCTGCTGCCTCCAACCCGCGAGGGGCACATGCTCTGCCTCCGGAGCTTGCTCAGCCATGTACACACACACTGGATTAAGGAGCAGCGCTTGCCATTCCTCACATCCGAGTTGCTACACTCACCCTGGCTCCCAGCACCGCTGCAAGCCCTCCTGCCCTTTGCTGGTGCGGCTTCCCAGTTCCAGCAGCGCCTTCCAGTGCTCGCGCACCCCCCGAAGCCTGCTGGAGCCCCCCAGCAAAAGCCCTGCTGGCTTGTTCCCCTACCTCATACAAAACACAGCAGCACAGTCCTGCAGCTCTGCAGTCCCCAGGAGCCCTGGACGGGGTCACAACAGCCACAGTGCCCCTAGGAAAGGGGCTCAGACTAGCCCAGCCCTGCCGGCTGGGCCGGCTTCAATAACTTTGCCATTTGCACCTGCTGATGCTCACCTGGGACTGAACTACACCTGAGCTAGAGACCCCCAGCCCCCTCAGCCACGCGCCCACCTCCTCCTTCCCGCCTGGAAGGCATGGCTGGGGCTGGAAGCGTGCAGGAGCGTCCCTCTCCCCAGCCTGCGGGCTGGCCTGCTGCCTTGGTGAGGGGCTTCATGCTGGGCATGGGCTGAGCCAGTGAATGCTGGGACAGGGCCTGAGCTTGGCCCTGCAAAGCCGGCACTTCCTGTGCCGCTGGGCTGTGGTCCGGTGCAGCATGCACAGGCGGGTGTCGGGTCCCGCGTCCCGTTCCCCCCGGCTCGCTCTGGGGCATTGCACTAATTGCACTTGCTGCTTCATCAGTTTGTGGTCTCATTGCTGCCCACCAGAAGAGCTCATCCTCCTGTAGCTCTGCCTTTAAGTCTTTCAGCTGGAAGCCTTTCCGCGGGGAAGGCCAAATACCGTATTTCAGCCAAAGCTTGTACCCTGTTGGTATTTTTAATCAGCAACCCCTAATTATTGCCAGAGCAACTTACAGGGGAACTGAGCAGCGGTATCACTACAAGAGAGAAAACGGCCCAGCAGCGCGGGGTCTGACGCTGGGCAGTGCAGGTGGGGGATGCTCTGAGGAAGGATGCCTCGGCCAGGGCTCGGTAAGCGGGGGGATGCTGGCGGCGAGCGCCCACGGCAGCGGTTCTCCCACTGTCTCAGCGTGCCCCCAGCTGGCAGATCCACGGAGGGCAGTGGGGAGCAGCCCGTGCCGCTATGGCCTGGGGGGGGACAGTGGCACCCAAACCGCGATGGGCCAGGGAAAGCACCGCTGCAAGCCTTGTCCTCTCCTCACCGCGGTGTCCCGGCCACGTTCGCCAAGCCCCAGCGCTCGCAGAGGCTCAGCGCTGCTGGGCATGCTGCACCTCCCCACTACCAGGAGGGGTGTCTCCCCTCTTTGCAGGGGGCCGGGGGCTGCAGAGCCCACCCCAGCCCTGGCCCTGGCTGCTCAGGAGCTGGCGATGCCCGTCGGCAGGAGCCATGTGTGTGCAGAGCCCTGTGCAGGTTTGCTCCCTGAAAATGTCCGGTTTGGCCAACGCTTATTTTTCAGCAAAGTAAAACATTTCTGTGAGAAAAATTCAAATCGTTTCTGGCTGTAAAATCACAGCCAGCACCTTTCCCCGGAAAGCTCCCGCAGCCCTGCAGCGTCCGGCCGCTCCTTCTCCCCAGAGGGGACCAGCACGGGCTCTGGATCAAGCAGCCCACTCCGCTCCGAAGGAGGCAAGGACGGGCGAGGGACAACGCGCGCTGTCCCAGCCCTCCGGCCAAGCTGCCCGGCCCCCCCCCCAGCCTCTGGAGACAGACCTGAGGTTTGGGGCCCAAGGCGGGCAGTTTGCAAGGCAGGTAACAAGCGAGGAGGGGATCAAACTGAGCATGTGTGCCAGGCCTCTGCCGCTCTCGGTGACAGAAGTCAGCTGGGGAAAGAAATGGAGCCTCTTCCTGCTGAAAATCTGCCGCAGCTGCCGTAGCTGGTGGCCAGGCGTGTCCCTGGTGCCGGGGGCTATGGGCATCCCGCACCGAGCACAGAGCCTGTGTCCTTCTTTTCCCGTATTCCCCTGCCGCGATAGGGGCAGCGGTGCACAGGGAACCCAATGTTAAGGACGTCGTGGGCGATCTTACGGACAGGGCTGACCGGTACGGGCAGGGGAACGGGCGATGCACGAGCCACGCCGCTCCCTGTAAACCACGGCCAAGCAAGTGCGCACGTACACACACGGAGCCATAGGCGTGCACACACGCGCGGGCGCAAACACAAGTGCACACGCGTGTGCCTATGCGTAACCACAGGCTCTCGGCCGAGGGGACAGCTCGCGAGTCCTGTGTTTTGTAATGACATTCACCAGTGAGGGAAATGAAAGAATTAGCCACACAATAAACCCCTAATTGCCTGGCAACAGCATTTAGGCCCCATTAGGTAGATTTGTAACTGCTTCCAGAGAAATAAACTCCTGTGTCATTAGATAACAAGGAAAGAAATAGGTTATTTCCTTTTTGAAAGGTATGAAAGCTTCCAATTGCCTGATGTATTCGCTTAGTAGATTATTTTCTGTCATCTCAGTTAATTGAATTTTATCCATTGCTCTTAGAATTCCTCCCTTTCGTGTAAGGTTAAAAAGTTCAGAGGAGTCATGTTTTTGAACCTTGTCCATTTATCGCATAAGTCAACTCCAGCTGCACAAAGTACGCCGGGGAAAACAGAGTAACAAAAAACTATGCAATAATTGCTTTTTAGCGTCCGGGTGAATTGGTGTCCGAATAATTGTAAAACATCGCTTTGCAAAACGGCATCCAGTTGGGATGCTGTCAGGAGAAACTGGAAGATGTTTACTGCACCAGGCAACGCGCTGCCTTTGGGAGGTCCCACGGACCGGCTGGTTGCACGACGGCCTTCATCTCTTCCATTAGAAAACCAAACTGGAGACCCAGAATTAAACTCATTCTCTAAATTCCCCAGGGGCGGAGACCCCTCCCACTGGCAGCCAGCCCCGCAAGGTGCAGCGCCGGCTCTTCTCGCTCTGAGACGGAATAACTGTGGCTGCGGCTGGGAAGAGTGACAGCTTCGCAGCGTTTATCTCCCCGCATCGGCCGAGCGGCAGGTCACCGCCGGCACGCGGGTGCCTGGAAGGGAGGATTTTCTCCTTGCCCTCATTGTTGGCCTCCGTAGGACCAATTTCAGACCCGTCAAAATGTATTATGGCAAAACTCCTCTGAACAAAACCCGACATGCAGCCCTTCCAGGATGTCTCCTTGACATCCCTCAGCCCGAGAAGCCCTTCCCAGCACACACCATCCCACATCATCCCCGCTCAGCTCGTCATGACAGCATTTCTCAGCTCCCTCGCTTCTTTTTCCTTTGGAAGCAACATCAGCAATGCTCAGGCTTGCTTTTAAACACTCTGCTATCCGTTTCCCTCAAAATAACCAAGGTAAGAGATTGAGAAATTACCTGGGCTGGAGATCACTCTTCCCAGCTGAGACCTACCTGTGGGAACTAACGCCGCTCCGGACCGGCAGCCGTTCCTCCTGCCGGCTGCCTGTCCCTCCTCCGCTGCTCCCAGAGCAGCGGGCAGCTGTAAGCCATGCCCCCGAGGATGGGGGAGCACTGTTCCCTGCACAAGCGGGGTTATTTTTTTCCCTGCAGAATAAGCTGGTCTGAGATAGTGGCATGGCACCTCTGAGCATGAGACGTGCGCACCAGAAACATGTCCCAGGAATGTGTGCTGGGGGGATGCTGAGCTGGCGGCAGCTCCTCTCCCTTTCCCAGCGGGCAGAGCAGCTCGTCCTGGCTAATAACGCCTTTGGAATCGCTGCCCTCCACAAGCGGCCACTTCTCTGCCAGGCCTCGTATCTCCACTGGGGTAAAAGTCCCAGGGAAAAGCAAACATGCACACAAATTAGACGTGCTGCCCCATAACACATCAGTTATATCACGTTACGCGCCCACCTATGGGACACAGACGTGAAAGAGCGAGGGGGCGCCTGCTCCTTCGGTGGCTGCGTCACCCTGTGCCTCTCCCATCCCTCGCCCTGAGCACAAGCAGTGATGCCCAGCGCTCGCTTTCACGCAGCCCCCTCGTTTCTTTCTTTCCAAAGCAAACCTAGGCAGATGTTCTTAATTTCTAAGTAAATCCATAACATATGTCATTCCTCTCATTATCGCTCAGGCCGCTGCTCTTAAACTTCCCCACTTTCTCCCCCCGAGTGGCTCCCAGGTACTCCTGCGTAGCACCGGCACCTTTACAGCCTCCGGCCAGCGCTTCCTTGCCGGGGGCTGATAAGCAAAGTTAAAGTTTAATGGGGATGATGGGGGAGAGGCCGCTTCATTTTGATCATGTGCAATATTTGCTTTGCAGAATAGCACCGCCCTTAATGAAATGGGATTGCTTGGCCGCCGAAAGATTACCTAAATAATCGGTTGGTGACTCCAGAGCCGCTTGATTTTAAACACTTTTGAAAAGCCAGCTCCATTTTCTGCTTTGGTGCATACCAATTCCCCATGCTGGCATATCAGAATAAATCAGCTCTGTCGGTAGGGCATTGTTATCTAGATCCCAACTATTATAACATAGTTTCTATCAGAGCAGCTTTCTTCTCAGCCAGTCGAGTGGAATGATCCCTGAAAGCAGTGGTTTGTGGCAGAAACGCGCTCGCCTTTCTCCCCCCAAAGTCTCAGCATCGTCATAAATTTGTGATTGCCCACACGCACGGCAGCGGACAACAGGGCGGCTTAGGAGAGTTCGTGTCTGGATAACAAGGACGTGGTAAAGTGCCTAGAAAGAGAGAGGGGCTTTGAAGTGCTGGGGAGTGAAGAAGCAGCAGAAAACCCAAAGAGGGGAAGAAAAAAAAAAAAAGTATGGAGAGAGAACTAATCTGGAGCAGCCATGCCCAAGGTCACACATCTTCCCAAAGGCTTTCTTTGGTCCTGCGTGCATGCACGGGAGGCAGCAGTGCAGGGAAGCACCTTCCCCCGCCTGCCTTGACTGCTGGCATCCCACCCTGGCTCTTGTCCCCTCCTGTGCCTGGTGCCCCTGCACCGATGCACGAGGAAACCTCCCACTTTTCACAGATGCATTTCAAATCTCAGGACGTTCAGGGGTCAGAACCTTGATTTGCCACCGCTCAGGGCTGGTAGGGCGGCAGCCATCACGCCTGGTCCCCAGGACTGGGTCTTTCAGGCTTAGGAGACCTGTTTTGGAGAGCCGGACCCTGGTCTGGTCTCTTCTCCAGCTGGTTTATTAAACTACTGATGGGGACAGGAGAGACCCCATGGCACCACCAGGCGCCATGTGCACGGATGTGACCCGCTGCGTGCGTGGGATGGACGCCTGCTCCCCCCGTGCAGGGGGACAGAAGCGGGGCAGCAGGTCTGGGCTCCTGCGGGGTTAGTGCTGGTGGTCCCCAGAAACAGTCCCCAGGGGGCTGAAAAAGTGACACAAAAACCAGAGAAGGGAAAAAAGTGGAAGGGAACAGCAGAGCTGCACTTTTCCATGCTGTCTTGTTATTTTATTTGTTTTTAATTACACCCCAGAGCGCTGTGTATTAAGCATCCTTAATTAAAGAGGGAAGTGAAGAGCCGCAGGCACTGGGGGAGTGGGAGAGCGAGGGGCGATGGCCGGACCCTGCTCTCCCCATCGATGTGGGGCCAGAGGCCGGCTCAAGCTCGCACCAGGGAAGACCCCATCCCTCTGCCAGCAGAGCCATTCATGGGGATAACCCTGAATCTACAGAAATCTGGGAATTATTATGGATATTACATAAATCAACCCCCCTGTGTCAATAGGGAAAAAAACATTTTTAAAAGAAAAGCAGCTCAAAATTAACCCTGAAAGCATGGTTTTAACCCAGATCACCTTGGAAAAAGCAGCAGAGACAATGGTATGCATTCATTCCCTGTCCTTTATCATTTAAATAACCTGGCCTTCATTAGCTTCTGATGGATTGCTTTAAAATTGCTAAAACGGAGGTTTGTTTCTGATGTGTAGTTACATTGATTCCCTGCCCCCCCGCCATTTTAATAAAAGGCGTTTCATAGAGCGCCAAAGTGAACCAGGTTAAAACATCCTGCAGCTCCCACTTTGTCCCACAGTGGGGTGTTTGCACACCCGTGCGGAGGGGCAGACCCACCTGGGACAGGCGGGAGCCTGCCTGCACGCTGCCCAGGTCAGAGGGAGTTTGGGGAGGTGACACGGGGTCCACGGCAGCGGGACCCCCACGTCGGTGGCTGTGCTTTAACTGTGCGGAGGGCAGCAAAGCATGTGGGGCTCCTCGAGTCACACCAGAACAGAAGAGCAAAATATCTGCTGTCCAACGCCCCATCCACGGTCACCGACATCGTCCTTGCTGGTGCCGCCAGCTCTGCTGACATCTCCAAGCGGATGGAGTTGAAGGATGTATCTAAGCGGGATCACCAGCTCGTTGCTCATTAGGAATAACCTGCTAAACCCAGGGCAGCGCAGCAAAGCTAAGCTCATGGTGCCTCAGCAGCGCTTGCTGAAGAGTCCTGCCTGCCCTGCTGGCTCCGGTGGGCTGTGGCCGGCACCCACCCGGGAGCAAAAACAGGTCAGGCCTTTGGTCAGCCATCAAACCTGGCCCAAGGCTGGCCAAAGCCGAGGGATCAAGAAATACAAATGACTGGCAGGAAAAGCTCACGGATATCACTAGCATGGGACTGTAAACACAAATGGGAAAATAGGGACCCGGGGTTCTTCTCCTTGCAGCAGTGGGCTGTCCCAAAACCCCTGGGCTTTCCCAAAACCCACAGCCAACAGCACCTTCCCGCTGTGAAAGAGTGCATCAGAATATTAAAATTCCTTCAACTCCTTGGCCCAGCCCTGCAGATCTTTTCAATAACGGATGCTGAAGGCAGCAAAATGCTTCTGCGGCAGTGATTTTGAGCAGTAAGCGAGAGGGCTGCCTTTTGGCTTCCCGCAGAGGCCTTTGCAGGATCCTGTGGATTCCTGGTGTAGGTGGAACAGGCGGGAAGCAGCAGCCGGTGCCAGCAGCTCGTGCAACTCCCTGGAGAAACTAAATGCATCACCTAGCCCAAGGCTGCCTTTTAAACGTTTTGTTAAGGAGTGAGCCACAGTGTTAGTAACTGGGTGTAATCTGCTAGATCTGTGTGTGCACATTAAGCTGATAAACTCCCAGGGGTGGCTTGTCTCTGTTTATAAATCTGGAGCAGTATTTGCGTATAAGCAATCTGAAATCTGACCACCGGAATACAAGGATATTTTTTTCTTAAAGGAGAAAGCCTGAGTTAATTTAAAATGTTTCTTTTACAAAAAGCTCAATTTTAAAATCCTACTACGTCATCTTAGCTCATAGTTAACAAACATCTGGCCAGTTTTGCTCTCCT
Organism: Sula dactylatra; assembly: GCA_013389905.1. Lineage (NCBI taxonomy): Eukaryota > Metazoa > Chordata > Aves > Suliformes > Sulidae > Sula > Sula dactylatra. The sequence continues at coordinate 100,259 of WEKW01027077.1, forward strand.
TTTAGGCAAACAGCAAACTTCAGCATCTTAAAGCTGGCCGGAATCTGGCCCCCAGGGAAGTTTTTCTGGACTAGTTCCTGCTACCCCACATTGTCTTTTCTTAACACTCCTTGCTTTTCCTCTGCATCCATCACTGTTTGCAACACAGTGTCTGAAAGCCATACTAAATAGTGTTCTTTCCTATTGTTTTTCCTCCCTGCAAGTGATCTGTGAGTCTCGACGATGAGTGCTAGAATTCGGCTAAAGCTAGAGATCGCTCATGGTAGAAAGTGGGCGCGGGGCAGAGGAGAGCCCTGGCCCGGGGTGGCCCTGGGGCGCAGGGTGACGGTGCTGTCCTGCCGCCCCGGCCCCGGGAAAGGACGTCCCCACGCCGTGCCACCCTGCAGGTTGAGACTCGAGGGGTAACTCCTGACCGTGGGCAGCTACACCTCTGAATGACAAAATGCTCTTTGTTCTCCTACCTGCTGATGGAAAACCTGGCTCGTTAAAGCCGGGGACGCTCCTGTGCACGACTCTGCAACACCTGCACACCAGACACGCCTCCTCCAGCGGTGGGACCAGGTGGCTCAGCCTTTGCTGTGGGCCTTCCCCGAGCCTTGGGCAGCTCTTCCCTTCGAAACCAGGCTCCTTCGGATGCGTGCTTCTGCGGGCTGTGGACTCAGCTCGTTTTTCAGAGGAGATGGCGATACTACCTAAATAAAATAAAAATAAAACAATATAAAATTAAAAAAAATAAATTAAAATAGAATAAAACATGACTCCTTAGATTGGAGGCGGGTCCCCCCCAGGCAGCACGGCAAGGGCACGCGCTGGCCGGGCAGGGTGTTTGCAAACGGGCAGGGTGTTTGTGTGGAGCCCGGTAGGGAGCGGAGCCTGTCGGGCAGCTAATGAGCAGGGTTTAACACGGGCCGCACGCGCTGGCCAGAGGAGTCATGCACACAGCCATCAAAGGGAGGGCACGCAACCTGCCTGAGTCGCCTAACGCTGCTCAAATAGGATTGCTGCCGGTGATGGACAGATCCTTATTTGTAAGTATTTAATGTTTCTTAGGAAGCACTTCTAAAAGAAATTGGTATGTAATGACAGCACTCACTGGAAAACAGGCCGATTATAAAATGCACTAACTTATCTGGTATTCATTTGAAAAGTAAATGGATGCAAGTAAAGGTGAGAGTTCACTACCAATTCAAATATTTTGCTTTAACAGGCTCTAGCACTCCTACTTTAATTCAAGCAGAAGCACAAGTATGAATAATCAAACTGGATGATGCTCATCAAAACCTTTGTGCCTTGCACCATTTCAAATGGTCATTGAAGCTTAATGGCAAAAAATTTACATTATTCCTTTAATTTGTATTCTGTTCCTTCCTTCTGAGTGATGTGATTGTGATTTTCTGTTGCCGGCTGTATTATTTTGATGCAAATGTTATGTGCTGCTACAGTCCAATTTCCTGCTTTGCCCTCCCCTTTTCTTCCCCCAGTAAAGAAACAACAACTAAAATAGTTCAAAATTGGGGAGGGATTTTGAAATAGTTCCTTAACTACTGCTCCTAATTAAAGCAAACAATGCAGGGTCTTGAAGCACCCTGAAAAGCTGAAAATTAATTATTAGCTGAAGGGGGAGGGAAGTGGCTTTGCTCCCCAGACCTTCAAAAAAAAAACCAAAAAGACGAGAAAAAAGTGCGGGATCCCAATTCTGCCTACAAAAGAATTAGAAAAGAAAATTTGTAATTCAGTTAAAACTCCTTTTGCTGGAACATAATCACCTAGGGATGAATGCTTTATTGAGAGGCATGGGGTTGCAAACCAAAGCCTTGCAAACAGGAGGCCCCCCGGGTGCTCACGGCACGTAATATATGCACCGACTAATTTATTGCGCTGTGACTAATTTCCATTCCTTGTGCTTAGAGTTGCCTTGCTAATTACAGGGATGTTTTCTTAACTTGGGTAATTGCACTGCCCGCGCGCCGCCCCCGTGCGCACCCCACGCGGGCTTTGATGCGCCCCCACGGGGCGGCTGCGGCGGGCGCCACCCTAATTAGATTGGCTGCTTTAATTAAGGGAGATGTGGGGTGTGGGGGGGTGGCGGCACTGAGCCCCCCGCCACGCAGGCATGCGTGGGGCTTGTGCATCCCGAGGCTGCCCAGATGTGCGGGGCGAAGCCAGCCCGAGCCGGGCTCCCCGGGGCTTGCAAGGATGTAACCAAATCCAGAGGAGTGCCGTAGCCCAAACGCCGCCTTCGTCCAAGCATCCATCCCAGCCAAGCATCCATCCTCACCGACTCCATCCCTGCCAGAGTGACTGCGCAGGGCAGGGATCCCACCGGGAGCATCCCTAAAAATAAGTATCGGGGGGAACGGCCCGTGGCATTTGTGTCACCGTGCCGCTTGCCATGTGTTAAGCCTGTCTCCAAATCCGCTGCCTTGGGCTGCCTTAATTTTATATGTGGAAGTCACCGATGCATTTAAAATTATTAGACAGATAATCACTTCCTTGAAATAATTTCAGCACTCATCTATAATAAAAAAGATTTCTTTCAAAGGACCCTTAGTTAAATGGGCTCAGTGCTACTTTCTGTATCACACAGGTCAATTTGATTCTGCTCTATACTCTCTATACAGCTAAACAATTGCTTTTCATAAACTGAAGAGCAGAGTGAAAGCAGCCTGTAATATCCATCCAGCGATGGCCTTGAACACTTTCGTTAATAAAAGCTTGACATCTGAAATTCTACTTCTTTATTCCTCCCTTATCAAAGAGTTGGTCAAGATTTCAGAAAATTAATGTCATATTAATAAATACTAATAACCCGGCAGCAAACGCCAGCAGCAGGACAACGAAGAGCAGCCGCCGGCCCGCCGGGAGCAGCATCCCCCTGCCCGGCCCCGGGGGGTGCCGCACCTCGGTGCCAGAGGATGGGCTGGGAGCCGGGGAAGCCTCGTGCGGAGGAACGGCAACGGAGACGGCACGAGAAGCACCGCTTCCGGCCACGACTCTCGTGTCTCTGCAGGATTGGGCCACATCCGTGTCACCCACCTCCCAAATGACCTTGCCAGGGAGATGCCAGGGAGACACCATCCAGGAGGCAGCCCCGGCGGCGTGGAGAGCCCCCAAATCGCACTCCAACCAGTGCAATTCCAGCCGTGGGCTCCCCGTGCTTCTCCAAGGTGACTTTAAACCCTCATTAAGTCTGAAGATGCATTCCCCCATGAATTTGGGAACTCCAACAGCTTGAAGAAATGTAGTTCTTTTCCTTTTACATTAAAATAAATAAACAAAGCATTTCAGCTCGTCTTTAACGGCAACACGCTATGCACCTAGGGTGAGACCTGCTTTCAGAGACCTCTGACATTAGAGACACAGCTGCTTGAGAGGGAAGAAATTCAGTGTCTCTACCACAAAATTAGCTGAAATCAACACACGGGTAGGAATCATGCGTGTGACACCCCACACCTCGTGGGACCCTCCCCATCACTGCCCGGCCCGGCCCCAGCCTGCATCTCCTGACCACCCCCTGGCAGCAGATCCGCTCGCTCCCCCATTAATTAACCCAACACAGAACAGACTGGAGGGACTACCCATGTCTTCTAACAGGTTTTGGTTCTTGGTTTTTAAGTTAGACCGATTTTAAGCTCCCTGAAGCCTGTTGGGCACACACAGAGATTTGCAAGTGCATTTTGCATACAATGGGCGGGACAGGAAAGTTTTTTCTACTTGGGCAGATTTTCTTGTGTTTGCTATTTGTGACAAATCGCAGCCCAATGAAGGGGAAATTGCTTTGAGCTTGAGTTTTTAGAGAAAAAGTTAACACCCCAGGCAATGGCCCACTGCCTGCCAGCTCCTGCGGTGCCCCAAGCCAGCACCCCTGCTCTGGCCCCCGCTGCAGCGCTGCTCGTCTGTCCTTTGGGCCGGTAAATAAAGATAAGCCAAGATCAGCACAGCTCCTACCAGCGACGTGGAGCAGCAGACACCCTCTTCAAGAGTTTGGAGGGTTTTCTGAAGGCAAATTCAGCAGCCAGCCCTGCCTTGCAGTACAGGCACGTTAACTAGTTACCCAACGTGGTGCACTGAACATACGTGGGAGCGACCTGCCGGTGCCGAACCAGCTGCCCGCTGGCATGGCCAAGCATCGCCAGCACGCACCGGGCTTTGCCCGCGAGACGAGGGGGTGCCTTGCCCGCTCCTCCTTCGCCGCCGCATCGTGCTTTACCCAACAAGCTGCCGAGGGCCGAGCTGTGCACGTGGCGCCGCGCTGTCGGGGCTGGGGATGTGCCTGCATCCATCCTCGCACCCGTCCTGGAGCAGCAGCCCTGGTAGCAGTGCTAGAAAAGCGTACAAAGCAGCGAGGATACCATGGCGGCCGTGGGGCACGTGCGCTTGGGGGCACCCGGGGGTGCCGCGAGGTGCCTGCAGCTGCGCGCGTGCAGTGTGCGGAGCGCACGCACCCCAGTATGCCGCTGCTGGGGACCACGTAGGCGTGCGAGATGCTCACGTGTATAAAGCATCTTCTCAGGCTCAGGCTTTGCTGTGGAAAAGGAAATAAAAAGAGTCTCCCCCCACGAAGCTGCCTTCAGCATCTCCTGTCTAATAACTTGGCATATTCACTTAATACAGCCCAGCTCCTTCCAAGTCGTTAGCGGCGGCAGGAGACACAGCCTGAACATTGACCTGGTTTGCTTGCCAAGACAGAGCAAAGAGAAACCTTCACATAATCATTTCCAAACATTAAAATGGCTCCATTGTCATTATAGCTGAGAGATTGAATTCGCCTCATCAAAGCGGCGTATGACAGGTGACTCAATAGGATGGTGCCAAGCGCGGAGGCAAGGAGATTAGCAGGGCACTGATATCATTATTTCCGCCTATCACAGATTCGGCAGGGAGGCAATTGTAATTTCTGGGCTTATTAGTCTGCATTCGGAGGAAAAAACCTAGTGATAAACCTCAGTGTGACAGCCAGGCATTTGTGCAGCAAGTGCTGTCATAGTGACACTTAGAAAATGCCAATGTGGATACGTTCTCATAATCCCCCCTAATAGAGGTTAAAGCATGGCACAAAGGCACTCTTATCAATGATCGGGACACTAATAACATTTGCATTTTTAAGTTAAATATAGTAAGTAAAGAGTAAGGCTCCTCTTTGCGGCTTTGGCAATTAACTCGGCATTGGAAGAATAAAAGCAAAGCAGAAATTTCAGCCGGCCCCCATCTCCTCTGTGGCGGGCGAGGATCCTCCGCGGGCTGGCGTTCCTGGGACGGGCGAGGATCCTCCGCGGGCTGGCGTTCCTAGGACAGGCGAGGATCCTCCGCGGGCTGGCGTTCCTAGGACAGGCGAGGATCCTCCGCGGGCTGGCGTTCCCGGGACGGGCGAGGATCCTCCGCGGGCTGGCGTTCCCGGGCCAGCCGCCAGCAGGCGAGGCACCCCGCAGCTCCCCACCTTGGCTTTCTGTGCTCGGGAGCAGATGACGAGGCTGGGGATGGGACCTGGCGCAGGCGGGGGACAGGCAGCTCGTGGGGATCGGCGCTAAGCAGAGATGAGCAGAGAGAGACACTCGCCCGGCGTGGGGGCTCCTGGGAGCTGGGGGGCAGCTTGCCCCCGGTGCTGCCCTTTCCTCCGAGGAAGGGACATTATTCGGGTGCTTTTACAGACTTTTACAAGGGGTTTTGCTTCGGAGGGAACAAAACTTTTGTGGGGGATTTTCCGCTCTGCAGCGCACGGCGGGCTTGGGTTTTCCATGATAATTGCCCCCCGGACACAGCCCCAGCATGCATGCTCTCCGCAGGAATTTCTTAAGGAAAAAAAAAAAATTACAGGTGGTAAACTGTTACTTTTCCACATTTAAATAAGAGACCAATTAAGAAGACTATGTAATTCAATTCTTGAGTGAGTGCCACTGAATTCAATTTGTTTCAGGTCAATGAATATAATGTGAAGTTATTAACAAAAAGGTCAGGGACTGCATATAAAATATACACACATGACACAGGCAGGCGTAATTAGTACACATTTCACATGTTCTGTTGCTCAGACATATGGTGTAGAAAATCTTAACAGGATTAGATGTTAATAAATGTTTCCCTCTCCCTCCCCCCGGCTCCCTATTTAAATGGGGTTTAGAGCTATTCCCCCCGGTGTTCCCGGGATCCACTGGAGGTTAAGGACCCACGGCTCGCACGCCGGCCCCGTGGCCAGCGCCGGTACCGGCATCCTGGGCCAAGGGAACACACCTGACTCACCGAACCCAGGGCTCTTTGGGATCTGCCCTGGAGACCATCTCCTAGAAGCCAGTTAACGGTGTCTCCCACGGTGGGGGGTGAGTGGCGGGGACCTGCAGCATCCGCAGGCTGAGGAAGAGGAGGGGAAGAGCTGTGCCTCGGCTTTAACAACAGCTCCGACAGCGCGCCTGTTATTCTGCTTCCTGGAAATGCAGGTTACTTGCCTTTACCGCCCTTCCTCTCCCTCCCCTCGGCACAGCTGAGGACAAAGCCAGGAGGAAGGGGTGCAGGACTGCGACGGAGCCCGGTCCCTCTGCGCAGACAAATCGCCTGGGGCTGGACCAACTTGAGCACGTGCCAGCACGTGCTGCGGCAGCGACACCCGCTCGGGAAGCTCGCATCCCGCACCGTGCCCGTCCCCTGCTCCGCCGACCGAGAGTTACGCCATTTGCGGCATCTCACCTGCTACCCACCACGAGAACCTCACGTGCAAGGCACTCAAAAGCACCGCGCAGGTGGGACAGCCGGCGTGGTCTGGGCGAGAGCGGGGGCACGGCCGCGGCTGTGATGGAGGAGGAGTCCCTTCCACGTGCACAGGCAGGACAGTCCCTGCAGGAAGGGCTCTGCCCGCTCCTTCCACCGCCCTGGGGACCCCACAGGCACTCCCGCACCAAGAATCACTGCATTTCCCCATGCAAATTTGCTACAAGTGCGTAATTAATATGAAATTATTATATATAAATAATAAAAATTTAAAATTATTATATAAACACTATGTTTAAGCAGTGATTGAAGTCACAAAAGTCTATGACACAGGAAAAAACCCAGAGGGATACGAAGCCCTACGTGTCTTTGTGACTCCAAGCCTAAGTATCAAACGCCTAGATCCTCTCCCAGGTAAGAGTGCGCTTGAACAGGGGAAGAAAGCGAGGGTTTGGGCAAAACTCCCCTGGAAGTTACAGGAAAAAATCCCAAGATACAAGAACTCTGCTCAGCTTCTGTATCATATAAAGGGCTTTCAAAAAAAAACTTACAAAGACAGAAAACACTGGAAAAATTCTGATTCGTGGCAGTCCTGGCCCCATCTCCGCAGCGAGGAAGGAACGAGTCCCACTTACGCGCTGGTAGAGGGTCAACATCTCTGATTCGTGTGAAAAAGTGCCCTGCCTCCAACCTGCAGCACCTCCTCTCACCATTACCGCTTGGGTTAATGTTTTTGCTTGAAAATTTTCAAACAGAAGAAGATTTAAAGCTAAGTGCTTGAAGGAATAGCCATGTCGTTCTTTTTTTATGCAAACTAGCCTACCCACAGAAACCTAGAGATTTTCCAAACAGCCATAGCTCAGTGAAACTTTGCGAGCAGGCTGTACGTAAAGGACGCGCTGCAATTAAGAGAGGGTGTCGACAGGTACCCCATCCCCTTACCCCCTGCAGGCAGGAGAGTCCCTGCGGTTGCGGGTGCTGTGATGGCATGAGACAAGCATCCCCAGCGAGTCCAGCGATCAGCCGCTTCCCTCCACCCGCATCCCTCCGCACGGTCGTTCCCCTCGGTCCGGCGGCTCCGAGCACCCGTGGACGCTTTGCTTGAGCCAGATCTCATGGCTCCCGCCAGGCGGTGAGCTGCACAGGTGGGGCTGGGAAAGGTAGTACTGTTTGCCCTCGGAAACATCACGTGAGAGCACACATCTCCATGTGTCAATTTTTTAACAGTAGATTTTAGAGGCCAGGTCTGGTTTCAGACTATATCAGCGAGATGCTGTCCTAAGCCATGGCATAGAGCCAGGCTTCTTTTTTATCACTCATGACCGAAATTAAACATCTTGGCATTGTGCACAGACCTGGAGAAATGACATAATTTGGCTGGATGCTCCTCTGCACTTACATTGATCATAGATAATAAAAAGTCGTGCTAATAATTTTTCAGATGAACGACCTTCCTGCGTTACCTGCCAAGCGCATTCCCTTCCCTCTCCCAGCCCCTGGCGCAAGAGGGAAAGCCACAGCTCCCCTGGCTAACTCATCCTGCGGGAAAGCCGCTGCACGGCGAGTCCCGGCGGGACGGGGAGATGCTCTCGGAGCCAGTAGCTCTTTACTGCCTTCTCCCTGTCAAGGGACCACACACACGTCCCTACAAAAGCCTTTCTAAAAGCCTGCTGAGCTGCATCTACATGTGTTCGTATTAACAGCAAAAGCCCCCAACCCCGGAGGCCGCCTGGACCACGTGCACACCCCTACAACATGCATTAAGAGAAGCTTTTCCCAGCTAACAGCATGCTCCCCACGTCAATCAAACACCCCCATGTTGTACGATATATTCGATAAGGCACGTCTGTGCCCTCATTTTTCCCCACTGGACAGATTTCTCCATTTAAGCCAACATTCATCCTAAGTCAGTAACATACCTATTCTTCTACTTACAGAGACTTAGGTTCCTCTTTTTTCACTGGATGCCAGAAGATTAATCCTAGTTCCAGGATCAGGTTTGGGAAGTGAGATGTATTTGGGACTATGGAAACGACTTTACATGTGAATCGCTGCGATGTTTTTGGAATTAGCAGCAAGAGAAACGTTGCAAAGGACAGGTTAACTGATGCCTGGCAGCTTCCCCAGCACTTGCTGTGGGGAGCTAAATCTGATTTATAGAGATGCTCTGGTGTCCATTCAAATCTGCTTGAGATTCTTTACTGGGAAAAGATAATCACGTTAATGAGCCAGATGTGTTTGCTTGCTCTGACATTTTTCTTCACATCTTCTGTTCAGAATGAAATATGCAACCAATTTCCCAAGTTATACTTTATCTCCAGTGTTGCCTGATGTGTTAAAAGAATTAAGTCATTTGTATATATTGACTAATAATTGTCATTTATTACTGAACTTGTTAACATAATCCTCAACTGGAAATATTTGTTTATTTTGCCCATGTATTGCTGTATTGTTTCTGTCTGACTGCAGAAAGCAACAGGAACATGTATGAGCAAGAAATTGGGAGCTTCGATAACGGATCTGAGACACACTACTATATGGGTGCAACCCCACGTATGTAAGGCTTTCATGTTTGTATGTAAAGATTGAACTTTAAAGCAAGATTAGCTCATACAGGTTCAAGGGTGAATTAAACCCGAGATGAGTGTGTTAATTAACATTGCCATGGCTAGGCATTCGAGACAGGATCCTATCTCCAGAGCAATCAGCAGAATTCCTTGGATTTGCTCAGAGGAGAGCCAAGTTAGCGCTTACGGTATATTTTGTCCTTGGCAAAAAAGGGAAGGGTGCATTGCTAGTTCTGGAGCAGTTGCATTTCACTTCTTCAGCTGCCTCAGCATGTCACACACCGCTACCCACCCTGCAACAGCCCCTCGCATCTTGCATCCGCTTCCCAGGTACCTTTTCCCGCGCCCTCCTCCCCATGAGGATGTGGAGCTGCACATCGATACCCGGGAACAGCAGCTGCCTGGCTTTGCCCTGGGACTCCCGCCACGTGTTAGCCTCAAGCCACGGCAAAACGTACAGAGAGTGCTTAGGCCAGGGCAAGGCTTTAATCAGTGCTACCAAAACCAATTAATTTTGCCCTGCTTCCAAAAATTGCAACATCACGCGTTCATCCGTAAGAACATAAGTGGACAGAGAGGAAGGGCCAGCTCAGCAGTTAGCCGAATCTACCAGGTGGAGCGGTGGGGGAAAAAAGCAAACAAATAATAAAAAAAGATATTTTCTTATTAATTAAGAAGTGAGCCCCCCAAGTGGCCAGTTTTTACTCCCTGTGATTTCTGGGTTTAAAAAAAAACCTGAAGCAATTTAGTTTTAATTTTAGTTTGGCTTGCACGTTGGAAGAAAACAAATAAAAAGAAGGAAATTATCTATGTGAAGCCTTTGGTTTTGATTACCCCCCTACTTCTCTTTTGTGTTTTCTTTTTCTTTTCTCACTGAAAAACACAACCAGCTTTCCACTAACTTATGACATGGCTCCCAAAACCTCCCCGTGACTTGAGCGAACCCAGAACGACGCCCCCGACCCCCTCTGACAGCCCCACGCCTCAGGCTGGATTTTCAGTTAACGCCACTGGGATTTGCTCAGCATTTCTGCAAACTGCCCTTAACCCCCCCCGGCGCCCCGCCGGAGGACAGAGGTGGGAGCAAAGCCCCCACGCCTCGGCCACGCCGCACGGCGGCGGCGGGTGCTGGCGCGGGTGCTGGCAGGNAGCAGCCGCGGGGTCAGCGCCTCCCAGCTCGGCAGGCTCTTACCACTCCTGTTCCCCGGCATTTTCATTAACTGAAGATTGCGAATGGGTCAGCAGATCTATACGCTTTTTGTGTTCCCTCTGCTTGGTTTATTTATTTCTTTTTTTTGCAGGATGCTGAATAACTAACCTTTTCTTCAATAGATGGATTTAAAAAAAAATAGGATCCATCACACAGCAGCAGGGTAGCCTTGCTCTGTTTTGACCCTTCTGAAATTAATTTCCCAATCTTACCTTTCAAAATCAGAGATTGAAAAGACCTATTAGATCAGCCAATCCATCTTATCACTAGTACGGCAGCAAGCAGAGACCCCAGCTAAGTGCTCCTCTACACAGGGAAAATATTCTGGAATAAGATGGGGCATGAATTTAAAGTGAAACACCTGTTCCAGAATATTCTGCACGTGGACACGTACTCTGGAGTAACTGCAGCTCTTCCTGAGTTTGCTCAGTTGACACCTGGAAGCCAATCACCGTAACGGGGTGGGGGGGAACAAAAATCCCATTTTAGGGTCAGAGTACCTACCTCTGGAGCTTTTTTCCGGGGTAGCTAGGGGGAATAACTCACTCTGATCCTTTTTGCCCACCCAGGGCTGTTGCTCACAGGGCAGCATCCTCCTGGGGAGGAGAGGAGAGGGAAGGGTGCTAACCCAGCTGCCCAGGGGAGAGCTGCCCCCAGCCCCTGCAGGTAAATTCACTCTCCACCTGCTGAAACAGTGATCACCTTAAAGGATTTAGGCCTGAAGGATGAAATTCCAGTCTGCAGCTACTTAAGCAGCCTGTGATATTAAAACACACCTCTCCCAAGTTGCAATTTAGCACCTTTGCCAGGTGGCACAGGTCTTCTCAGAGGATCGAAACTTTTCCATTCAGCAAATAACTCAGCACTTTGGGGTAAAACCCCAAAGCTCAAGGGTCCACGCTGCCCGGCCCTGGTCCTGGGAGCCCAAGGGCATGGCCAGGTCCTGCTGCCCTGACCAGCACTCCTGGCCTGAGGAGGGCCCCTCGGGGCAGGGGAGGGCTCCTGGTGCCCAATGTCCCTCTCCTCCTATTCCCTTTGGTTTTACTAAATACGTCGTCATGCCATTTTTTGCAGCATTCCTCATTCTGCTGTTAGTATTACTCTGTCCCAGCCCGGGGCTCCGGGGTTGTGTTTTAATGCCAGCACTGCCAGCCCTTGGGGAATACCCCGAGGGGACCCCGAAACGCAGCTCTGACCTGTAGATGGCGGGGGTGAGGGCAAGGGCAGTGTCCCGCCTGTGGCAGCACCTCCCAGGACAGGCTGTAAGAGAAAGTGGTAATAGATTTCATAGGGGACAGTTATAAAATAAGACACCCGAGTGAGATTTCTGGCTGGCTGACTGCCAGAACAATGAGGTTTTATAAAATGCCTTTAACCATATCTAATACAACAATCTAATCCTTTTTTCAGAATCCTACAAAACTCTGCTCCAGCGATGCCGTGCGAGCACCACAAGTGAATCACCGCAGTACAGAACAGTGTTTTCCTTTAAGTCCTCGGCCATCGTTGCTTTTCTTGTGGCAGGTCGGTTGTTATTTCACACGCAGGGGTGCCCATCGGGGGGATCTGGCGGGGTCAGGCTGGGACGCAGCACAACCCACCACCCAGCAGCAGTGCGGGGCTGTCGCTGCTTTAGGGTGATAAACCTCTGGGTGGTGAAAAGGCAGAAGGGTTCGATGAACGCCTCCCTTGGGTACTCACAGCAGTCGGGGGTGACGAAGCCCTTTCCGGTCCACGGCCTGGAGTTATATCTTGCTGCCAAAAGGAGGGCAGCAGCCAGCTCACCCCTCTGCAGCCAGACTCGGGTGCTTGCCAAGAGCGTGAGAGCCCACCCATCCAGGGAGGGGATGGGGTCACCCTCTGCAGACCTTAGTCTCTGTCTCCAGCCTCTGCAAACCCACCACCCATGGCTGCAGCTGACACGAATCCTGCCCTTCACTGCCCGACTGCGCCTGCGAGGCTCTAACGTTCGAGATGTGGCATTCCCAGACAGCGTGCCTCCCTCGGCTCTCGGGAAGCGGCTGGGGACGGCTGATGGCGTTGCAGCCGAGGGGGTTTCAGAAGAGCAGAGCAGTGCCAAGGGGCGCCCCGCTTCTCACAAAGAGCAAAACAATCTAGGCCAACGTAGCCTTGTGGTAAATCAGGTCTTGTCAAGCCAACCAGGTCTCCTACTTGGATGATGCTACAAGTGTAGTCAATTAATAAAAAAAAAACCAAAAAACCAACAAAAAACAAAAAACCCCTGCTAGGCCAGAGCAGATCTGTGTGAAGCATTGCACAGCGGCCCTGGGGGAACACGTGCGCTATAACGAACCGATTCCTGAGCTGCGCGCATTAAAAAACAGATAGCTAGCAGACCTTGAAAAGTCGTCGAGGGGAGGAAATTGTTAGGAGGTCAGTGCCTTCTGGAGGGCCCTCGAGGACTGGCACAAAGCCTGATGCCAGGGCTGCCTTCACCCAGACCGGAGGGAAATCCTTTGGTGCAGGTGGCAGAGGAGATCCCTCCAGCGGTACCACACCGAGCCCGGCTTCGGCGTTTCCTCGTCAAAGGGATACCGCAGACATACACGTAAGGTAGGGGAGCCACCAGCGATGCCAATTTATGCTGCTGGCAGTGAACGATATCAATGCTACCATGGGCTTTGGTCTGGGAGAGAGGAGAATGCATTCAAAAGTATTTGAAAATGAGTTTCTTGCTATCAAATTAGATGGGAATGAGCCTCTGCCTAAACCTGCAGTAAGCGTATTCACAAAGAAACTGTAAAATTTATATCAATAAATATATATGTATCAGTTTAAAGCCCTTTTACATTTTCTATCAAGCATTGCAGTTTGGTCGACAACTGCAAGTCTTTTTCCATTAAAATGCCTCTATTATGCCTCTGCAGTTACTGCCCTTCTTAAGCATCATTACATTGTGAGGAGCTGCCACTATATCCATACAATGGGGAGAATCAAGAGCACACAGATAAACTGGAGCTGCAAACTTTGCGCACTCAACAAGTCCTTTCCGCAGACAATTAGGGCCAAAAGATAAATATTGACACATTAGACTATTTCCCTCAATTTGTTTTTTTGTTGATCATCTGAGCGATCTGATGGGGCAAAATTCCACTTTTCCGATAACTCAGATTCTTGGCTAATAGAAACAAATAAAGTGAAAGCTTCTGTCCACAATGGGTTAGGAGCATCTATTGTCAGGAGGCACTAATCGGATTAAATTGGCTCCTGGCTCTATTGCTAGGAGGCTAACTCATTCCTAAATTTCTCCCATCTCAAGGGGATGTGTCATTGTAGCCTTTTTTTTTTTTTTTATAACTATTTAAATCTGACAGATAGAAAGAAATAAGGAACAGCTTGAGATGACGGCGGTGCCCGCTGCCCTGCAAACAAAGAGCGGGGCTGGTAGAGGCACGGACCTGGCGCAGTGGTCTGTGCTGGCCGGAGGGGCCAGCGGGGGCTGCGGCGGCTCCCGCAAGCCCCTTCTCCGGGCAGGAGCCGGTCTGGCACCTCCACCGCTGTTCCCCTCTGGAAATGCCATTTAAACCCAAAAGCTAACGCACCCGGGCAGGGAAAAACCTCCCGCTTTCCATGCCGGGCTGCGCTCAGGTTGTTTCCCATTAGCATTTTAATACGTACCTCTGGCATCAGCCCCTTAAAAGAAGCAAACACGTTTATGCAAGCAGCCGAAAAAGATGGCCTTAAATAACGCCGCCTTCGGAGGGAGGCCCACGAGCCGCGAGGTACATTTTTGCCCACAGTCTGATAATTTTCAAAGCTATTGGCAACCTGGGAATTTTCCTGCCTTATCACCAGGGCTCAGCTAACTTCACTAACACTAATCAGAGCTGGAATCATTCATTCAAGGATTGCATGATCATGTTTTTCTTTAGCAGTGACAGCTGCCTGAGCCGTATTAGCAATGCAGATGAGTCAGCCTAATAGGTTAATGCAGAACACGCGAAAATTAGGTTTAATCCCCAGTGAAATAATCTAACATTTTCACATTTCTTGATGTTGGGATAGAGACATTGGTGGTGACTCAATTAGGTGTAATGTAGATCAAAGCAAATTTACCTTCTGGCTGAACCTTCCCCATAGTTTAGATAGAAGAATATAAGGGTTCTTTACTAATTGGGCAATGGCTGTGGGGAAAATTATATTAAAAGCATGCGTACTGCAAGAATTGCATTTCAGATTTGGTCCAAGTAATGGCTGGGCTTTACAAACACCCAGGCACGTCGATTCGCCAGAAACCAGCGTTCTGTGCACGACACCTTCCAACTCCCGGCTCTTTTCAATGCAATGCTTGCAAATGAAGACATTTGGGTTGGTGGGGTTTTTTTTGTTGTTGTTTTTTTGGTTGGGTTTTTTTTTTTTTAACTCTATTCATTTTTAATGTCCCGTACTGAAATATCCCCAGTGAGGTTTGAAAGAGCTTGTATCATAAAAGAAGCATAAAGGGAAAAAAAAAAAAAAACCCACCAGTGTGTGTCTATCTAATGTTTTCATTCTTGGGGAATAACATATCAAACAGCAATCTCTTTCAGTCATAAAGGGAAGGAAACAAAAAATTACATGCCCTCAGTTGCCAAATTATTTTTTTGCCTTGACATCTTAATTCTTAATCCTTGTGTGTGGTCAAATCAGTCTACTATAGACAACCAATCAAGCAATTATTCCTAAATTATATTTGCCCAACTCACATTGATTGGTTATTCTTTTCTTATTGGGTAAGCTCATTAATTCTGAGCAGCTTGCTTATTATGCTTTCCACATCATTTTCTTTCTGAGCCTATCTACTCACACCAGCCTGCTGATGTTTCAAGATGCCATACAGAAAAAAAAGGCCGAGTGATCTATTGCATTGTCTCTTCCAGCAATTACAATTCACATTGCTGATTAACTTTGATGTGAAAACTAATGAGATAAGGCAAGTTATCAAGGCGGACCTGATCGTCATCTCATTTATAGAGCATTTGCCATCGGTGAATGACAAAAACTAATGAAGATGTATCTGACAGCAGGCTGAGCCGAGGCAGAATTTCGTTTCTCATCAGCAAGTGCTCTGCTTCGAACTCATCAGTCTATCTGAAACATGTGGAAATTAGCTTAATAATGAAAACACTTCATCCAAATAGACAAATGTTTACATTAAAATAGCTACATGATAAATAGATGTTAAAGATTTTATGCCTTCTTGAGTCTAAACAATGGAGCACAAAATATGTTCTCATATTCACTAAATCATCCCTACAAACCTCCACACGTGCTGCTGTACCTGCAAGTTCCCCGCTTTATGGCTCAAAAATATTTCCGGGCTGCGCTTCGCCCTTTTGGAAACGTACGGTTTGGGCTGCAATTCATTAACTCCTGTGCAACGGTAGCTGGCAGAAAAAAGGCAGAAGGACCCGGCGACGACGGCGTAGGGTAATTTTGTCTCTGTTCGGTAGGGACCAGGACGAGATTTGGGTGCACGGAGCTCCCAAGCGTACATTTTTAACAGGACTGTAAGAGAAGCAAAATACGATGTACGCTGTGCCTCAGGAACAAATTTACACACTGTATGAAAGGTATAATTTTTTTCCCAGACATAAAAATATAAAGCACGGACGTAATTCATGTAAATACATCAAGATTTCTTGCCCAAGCCACAGCTGCCAAAAAGTCGCCTGTAATATCAGTGTAGTTTAGGAATGTTCCTGATAAAAGGGAGGCGGGCAGAGCTACTCCCATTTTTAATATTGTGGCTTCGGTATCTTTATTTATGAGAGACTATTTCATATTTGTTGTGCGCTATTTCACATGCTTATACTGTGTCCAAACGTATCCCCAATATGTTTTTGTATCTGGAATAAAATATTCATTAATCATCTGGGATCAAAAAACCCTGTTTTTAATAAAAAAAAGAAAGATGTGCATCTGTAAGGCAGAATGGTGAAACTCGCGCTTTAAAAATGATTTTAGATATTGTGTATACTTCAGTTAAAATAAACAGTTGGTAAAAGATCCTTTCCCATTATCATGATGTTTTCCCCCTCTCTGAAAAAATAAATAAATATGGAGAGTCTATACCACTGCCTCCTCCAGGGAAAAAAACCCCAACGCGTTACTACCAATGCAAGAGGAATTTTAAAATTGATTTAAAAAGTGATTATCCAAGTGGACTGAAGGAAACATTACAGACTTTCCAGAAAAGCTGCAAGAGCTCCTATAAATTATGTACACCGACAGTTCTGTGCACGCACGCGAAAAAAGCTCAGATCCTGCCCCAGTCGCAAACGTAACGCCCGTGCAATGGGAATCACGACGGTGCCGGGGCTTTCCGAGCCGCCGATGGGTGCAGCCCCCCCCGACCCCCCCAGCGCCGCTGCCAGAGAATTCCCATCTTACCATTCCGATCATAACACATAACTCGCCAACTTTCATTCCTCGTATTTTAAGGACATCTGAGGTCCGAACCCGAGATACCCCGAGCAGATTGGCATTGTGTATCACAGATTAGCCCGCACAAAGAGCCCGCATCCCGGGAAAGTTAAAAGAAAAGCCTGTTATAAAGCGCTAGCAACAAATTACTACTTCAACACTGGATTAAATTTAAAAGCTCTTCACAGAGCTGCAGATAAATCCTATATATTAGAAGAAACCATAAAAGTACTTGTTCAAGAGCTAAAGGCACAAGTGGAAAGTTGACCCCAAAGATTTTTTTTTAATAGCCTGCTAAGTTTATAAAATTTCTCAAGATGTAGAGAGAGGGTTACGTTATTCTGTAATACTCCACAGCACAAAGCGAACACATGCTGGTTTGGCCAGTTAATGAAGTTAGACAAATCTGCAGCAATCGATGCAATTCATTAAATAAAATGACAGCCAGGTTTGTTGTCCGGTTTTTGGTTGGGTTTTTGTTTGTTTGTTTGTTTGTTTGTTTGCTTGGGGTTTATTTGTTTTGCTTTTACCCAGCCCAGCAGATGAAGCAGGGTGGTTTCTCTTTCACCACTCACGCACGCAGTGGGAAAAATGTGGATCCCATCCTTGTTTTCCTTTTCACAGGGAGCCATAAGCACAGGTACAGAATGGCATTCCTCCCAACCTGGAGCCAGCCATTTACATGAAAATCCCCAGCAGCCTCACAGAAGGCTGGGGATGCTCTCCCCGTGGTCAGGATGCAGCATTTTCCTTTCGGTGCAAAAAAAATACATGTGGTCTGTTCATGTTTTATCTTTTCTTACGGCGCATCCATTATTCCATATTTCTAAAATACAGGGCTTGGGCATTGCAACCACTTCACTTGGTCGCTGGATGTGTATACGTACGGATATCTGCATGGAGGGACGTAGAGAGAAAGGAATGCTGCTCCTCCCTCCCCCTCCCCGTCCTTTATCCCGGCAGCCTATTTTAATAAATAATTATAGGCAGCTAAAGGATTTGTTAATTCCAAAAGGTCTCCCCTTCACATTTCTCAGAGGTTCAGCTCAAGGAGACACCATGATAATAAGGCTGACTCGGGATCCCTACTTCACAATGTCATTATGAGCTAGCATTTAAAATGAAAAAATATGTATATTATACCTAAAAGCATTACAAGGTTACAGTCTCGTCTCTGAGAATATTTAATGCTGCTGGGAAAGCAGCACTGTTGCACTGAGGAGGAGGTAAAGTGGGGGGGGAAATGAGAGAAAAATCCTTTCTGAAATACAAGCTTAGGAAAAAAGATGTTGGGAGCGAGCATGGAGTTCATTTGCATTTCCAATGACTAGCACTAATCCTCCGCTACCACGTTTATATTTTCTTATTACTTTCCCTAATTATCTTCTTTTTTTGATCGCAGCTATTTCTGCTCTCTCCATTCCCCAATCCTCCCCGTTCCCCAACGCCCAGCGCATTATTGTCTGGCTCGGGGCCGGACGACCAAGGGCTAACCATGGCCGGTCCGTACGGCCCCTTGAAAACACGGGGGGTGAGGGCGGGTGGGTCCCCGTGCCGCTGCCCCCTGCCCACCCGGGCACCCGCAGCACCCCTCGCAGAGCCTGGGTGCCCTGCCATGGCAGCAGGGAGGCTCGCTTTGTCAGCCTCTCTTCAGAAACGTTTCTGGGGTCGAGTGGGAGCGGCGGATTTTTTGCCAGGTCCTTGGGGCAGGGTCCAGGCGGCAGGCCCCCGTCCCGCTGGGGCTGGGGGGTGCCCCCGGCGAGGGGCGCCCAGGGCTCGGGGGCCTCCCCGGGACGGGGGAGGCTGCACCCGCCCCGCAGCCCCCCGAAAGCCACCGCTGCCCCGGGAGCTGCCCCGGTGACTGCAGGTGGCACCACCGACTGAGGCTGGAAAATAACCCAAACCAAACCCCCGCACAAAAGAGACAGCCACCCAACGCGGCCGTTAGCGACAAATTTAGCTTTATCGTCATATTGAGACCTTTCTAAAAACTAACGCGGTTTAATCTTTAAAGCCCTATTCAAAATGGCACTTAGCTAAGAGTTAGACATGAAACTGGAGCTATATCTTAACGTTAATATACATCCTCTATCTTTGACAAGTAAATTACATTGCTAAATGCCTGTTTGAGACCCGCTACTAAACTGCTATTTCAATATTATCCTAAAATTTGTTAATAGCAGCTCTTTCAAATAAATTAAGTGATAATGAAAAAAAGTCCTGCTTTGAATTTATATATATTTCAGCAGAGAATAATGTTTTATTTAAAATAGTTACAGCGCGCCTTTTGATTTAGAGTTTAAAGTAAATAATATTTGTACATCTAAAACATACTCAAGACAAATGAAAAGCCTCTAGATGCTTTTGTATGAGATGCTGAAGAGCTCTACAAACTTAAAAGCACAACCTCAATTAAGCCCATCTTCATCTGGAAAAAAAATTAGCAACTGAAAGCTGAATATATTAGATAATGCACACTTGCAGAAGAGCATTCTCTTAGCAAAAAATTCTTGATAACCAACCTAAAGCTGGCCTCAGAGTTGCTCAATGCTAATTTTGTTTGAAACTGTTTAACTAACTATGAATAGATATCCATATTCAACAAAGGCATAATTAATGGCAACCTTTTCTTCTGCTTAGAAGACATCATAACAAGCAGAAAAGTACAAAAAGATTTTTATAGTAACTAATTTAAGGACAAAGGGTTGACCTCTAGCATTTCATTAAATAAACTGAGCGAATAAAAGAAGAGTGACAGTATTCATCCTTGTTCAATTCAAGCAGCCAATTTCAAAATGCAAATCATAATCTGCAGATGTTGGAGCCTGATATATTTTTTTAAAATATCATTTGTTCAATTTAAGAACATCAGACATTTGAATTTTAAATAAAAATCAAAACCAATTCCCAGCCTCAGTTTTAGGCGTACGGTCGGCGCCGCGGAGGTCTGCGGGTTAGCCGGGGCTCCCCTCCCTCCCCAGCCGTTTGAAGCTCACCGGGTGGACCATTCATTTTATATATTATTTCCAAAACCTTTTAATGGAGAAGTTCTATTAAGCCGCGCATTATTTCTGATTAGCACAGCCTGTAAGTGCCGCTACATTTACAGCCCGGGTACGGAGGATGAGAAAAGCCGCAAGCCGAGCCCGCCGAGCGCCTCCACCCTTCCCGCCCGTGCAGACCCAGGGCCCGAGCCCAGGTAGCGCGCACCAGCCGCAGGGGCAGAGGGCGATGGATGCGGCTCCCGAACCGATGCGACGGGGCTGGTCTACCCACGGAGAAGAGCATCCTTGCTCCGGTCCCCACAGGCAGCAGGAGCCTGGAGTCCCTGCCTGGGAAGAGATGCGGTGGTGCACGCTGACCAGGGCACAGGTGGGAAGCATC
Organism: Sula dactylatra; assembly: GCA_013389905.1. NCBI lineage: Eukaryota > Metazoa > Chordata > Aves > Suliformes > Sulidae > Sula > Sula dactylatra. The sequence goes on from WEKW01027077.1 coordinate 120,545, forward strand.
AGGAGAGGAATTCGCTCTGAATTTGGCAACACAGCCCCGAACCTCCGCAGCCTGGGTTGTCTCCCGGGTGCCAGGGGAGAAGGTGTGGTGGGAAGAGTGGAGATTTTGGTTGGACTGTGGGTGACCTGCGATCTTTTACCTCAGGGGGAATTAGGTCTCAACCCAGCTCGACGCCTAGCACACGCTTGCCTTCCACACGGGTTCAGGGGCAGCTAAACACGTGCTGCAGCACGCCGCGCGGGTGGGAGAGCCGAGGGGAGGCATCGCCAGCTCAGCATCGCCAGCTCAGCGGGTACTGCGCACTGCGCCGGCTGTGAACGCACAGCTTAAAGTCTGGCACATCTGCTGAGGGTTTTCTTCCTCACTTCCACGCTTTAATAAGACTATTTTAGCATTTCTTACCTTAACAAACCGAAGTCACAGAAGGGATGCTACAAGATGCTTTTAACGTGTCTAAAGGGACCAGAAGACGCCTTGCCGCATCTGACACAACGGTAACACGGCCTCCTCTCTCTCCCATTTCTACATCAAATCCGACAGCTGTTTACAAGTTTGTGGAGGATAACCCACAGGGCACGGCATCACACGAGCCTGCAAAAATACAGAATTTCTCTCAGGAAATTGCTTTGGGATGTTTGGAAGGGTTTTGGGGGAAGCAAGAGATTGTCTTTGTTTTGACCGTTTCCATACATCGACCTGCGGGACGAGTTTCTGGCTTCACTGAACTCGGCCGTAGGCTCCAGTGGAGCAACAGCGAAGTCTCCTCAGCGAGTAATTTCCTTCCTTCTTTAATAAAGGGAAAACATCCCCGGTACCCATCCCACGGACCTTAGTTACTGCTAAGCTACAACGAAGAACAACATCTGTAAAAGCTTGTATATTAACTAAATTGCTGTTGATGACAACTCATCAGCGATTCAGGGTACATAAAGAGGAACCGAAATAAACGTTCAGGAGCATCACTCGGGAGAGGAGAGCAGAATTGCGCCGTGGCTGGCAGTCGGTGCTGCTTCACCCCAAGTAGAGCGGAGTCATTTCTGATATGCAAAGCGCAGGTTTTTTGCCAGACCCTTCAAAAAGGGCCGTTGAGGAGCGGCCGGCCCGCCCCGGCCCCGCTGGCGCTGGGCACGGGGAGCGAGGAAGGGCCCGGGTCTTGCCAAGCGCCTGCAACCCTCCTACACAAACAGACCCTGCAGCTGTCGCGGGGCGAAATAAATGACTTCCGGAGGTTACGGAGAATAAATGAATTCATTCATGCAAAAGTGAAGGGGACATTGTTTTCCTCCTCAAAAAAAAAAAAAAATCCCCAACAACCTATATATTAAGGTATCAATGAACAACAAATTCGTTCTGTTATGACACAGGAAATCTAAAACAGAATAGGCTGCAAAACAAACTCGATTTATCTTCGCCACACATGCAAAAGAAAAAATTTCTCTTGTTAGCTGTTCTGATTAGAGCGTTCTTTGACTCGTGGTTTTGGCTCACATGCCTCTTGACTAGCGCTTAGAATTCAAGCCACACATGGAGAATTTTTTGCCGGTGCTTTAGCGGTTGATGCTAACTTCTTAGATTAAGACTGTTTCCTTAGGTTTATCCTCTTCAGTGACAATGTGTGTACAATACGCCTTTAGAGCATATTTAAAATCAGGCTGCAGATGCACATAATCTCTGTCTTCCTGCATTACAAACAGGAGACATGGAGGTTTGTTTTTTTAAAAGGGAGAAGAATCACTCATTCAAAGAGAAACCGAACCTTTCGTTTTCACTTTGGCAACCTTCGTTTTTATATTGAAAAAAAAAAAAGGCAAAACTGAACCTGGAAACGAAGACTCAAACCAGACCCTGTTTCTCAAAATAAGGCAGTAGCCAAGGGTGAGCAAAAAGCCCGAGCCACCTCCCCCAGCCCCTCGCCCTTTCCTCCTGTGTGCCAGGGGGACTGGAAGCCTCCAGCGCACTCAGCTCCATCCTCTCCCCACCTCCGCCAGCAACCCTGAGCACCCCCATCAGCTCCAAAACACACCTGGGCACACATTTAGCCTGAGGGGACGCGGCATCCCTGGACCTGACCCCAGGAAGGACAGAGGTGCAGTGGGTGCTTCTGGCACAGCAGCCTCTGCTTCCACACCCCTGGAAAACACACCGCCCGTCCCGCCACAGCAGCGCGAGGGGCATGCCGCCGGAGCCCCGGCGCTTGCTGTCGAACAGCCCCCTTGGCTGAGGCTCTCGGTACCTGCAGGGCAATGGTCCAGCACAGCAGATCTCCGTCCCACCCCGCTGCCTCGCAGAGCGGCTCCCTCCTGCCCTTCCACACGCCCCCTCCGTACCTCGACGTACCCGGCTTTTCTGAACCGACTCGAGTTTTCTGTTCAACGCTATAAACCCAAAGCGTGGCCGAGGAACAAAGCCCATATTGCTCTTATTTCTAAAACGCTTATGCTTAGCTGTTTTCCCCAAGTAACATTAAAAAAAAAAAATCTCTTAAAAATGAGTGTAATTAATCGATCCTGCCATAGAAATACATTTGTACACTTGCACGCAGCTGCAAGAAGCGCTCAGCTTGCAGGGGAGTAATCCAAAAGGTTTTAATTAGGGAAAGCAACAATAAATAGAAGAATACGGGCTTGGATGAGAACACTTGAAAGTAAAAATCACTCGGAAAGATGAGATACGTTTGTGCTTGGAGGGTAGAGCTCCCTCCAGAAGGGCAGACACGAGCATTTTTTGCCCTGCCCAGCAACCCCGAAAGCAGGCACATAGCGTTCCCCAGCGCCAGCGTGCCCTCCCGCGCCGGCCAGCCCTCCCAAATCAAAGGGGCTCTTTAGGAGAACAAGCCCAGGCGATGCCCGGCACATTAATGCAGAGCACATCTCTGAACCCATGTGCGGCCGAGCCAGGAGCCCACCCCTTCCGTCAACTGGTGACTTCCTAAGTGTCCCGGACAGCTGCACGTCTGTCTGCGGTGCCCCCAAGACGCCTCGTCTTGCCCGGATTTCTTGGGACCGCCGGCTCCAGAGGGGGTCCCCGAGAAAGGCAGGATGCGCCCCCGGCACCGCGCCAGGACGTGGCCGGGCTTGGGGGGCCGGGGCCAGGCAGCACCGTCCTCCCCGGCCGCTTCTTTAAACCCATGTCACGCTCCCACAACAACTGCTCCTCTGTGCTTGTTTGAACTGTCCCTCCCAATTAGCGGTAATAAGTGACTCTGTAAAGATGAGCAAACACAGAGCATTCATTAGCCCCGGCGGCCCCCTCCCTCGCTCCCGGCCCGGCAGCCCCAGGAGATCCCCAGGGCACCGCTCCGACGGCGCCCGGAGGATGCTGAGCACATCTCGCCTGGCCTCAACGAGTGCCGGCAAAAGGCAAATTAATGACAAGTCGCTCGAAGAGTTTGCCTGAAATTATTTTATTCTGCCCATCTACCCAAGAATTGATTACTCTCGGCCTGAAAATATGTCCAAATCAATACGCTAAAGCTAAGAGCAAAAAAGACATGCTCTAGCCCCATTTATTTAATCCACTTTTTTGAGGAATGGCACATAATTTACCGCGTAGGAATTGCTAAGCCTTTCCAGAGCAAGGACTAATGACAAGCTGTGGGAAACCTGCGCCTCCATCCATCTCCCGGCCGCGCCGCAAGTCCCTGTGCCCACTGGTGATGGCCTTGGCGGCGGCAAAGTCCCCCGCGGCGGCGCCAGGACGTGCCCTCCGGCCATCTCACCATCCCCGCCGGGCAGGCAGATATGGAGATGAGGCACGTTGCTCCGGGTGCCAACCAAGGAAACAATTTCAACCCTCCCCTTTAGATGAATATTCTTAAAACAAGAAAAAAACCCAATCACCAAAAAGGACAACGGGCTGCCCAAGTCGGCATACCCCAGTTTATTCGTATTTGTTCATCTCAGACCGTTCGTTCTCCACAGATAATGTGGCCTGCAGACAAATACTCACTCCAGGCTATTAAAGCACAAAATAGACATTCAAAAACCACCTAGAAACAGCCTCACGTGCTGTTTTACGGCAGCAAACTCTAGGAAAAAACAACAACCACCCTACAGCTATTGCATGCAGAGGTAGGGCAAGCGTCTCGCTCCCTCTTGAGAGAACTCCCATCAAAACTCCCCACAAACCGAGGTACCTTGACAGAAAAGCAGGAGCACGCACCAGCATTAAAATCACTGCCCAGCAGAGATGTGGGGCTCTACCACAGGGCCAGCTGTGAAGGTAGGCACTTTCTTACAACTAGAACGAGTTTGGGGAGGGGACAGGCAGCATGCAGGCAGGGCTGTTGGCTTTGCCTGCAGACCTAGCGCTCACATGGTAAGCTAAACCAACTTTGAAGTAAACACTAGTTAGGGGGTGAGCTAAAAGTGATGCTGAGTATACACAACAGGAACACTGAAATCACCTGAGCAACACTTGGACTCATCATTAGCGAAAAAATACATGCATTGCCCAGCGTGCCTGAATTCGGTTTCCAGAAATAAACGGCCCAAGGGACACTCCACAGGACAAAAACGTGCCACGTTACCAGGGGACTGAGACTCAGGCCTGGGGAAATTTCAGCACCACATGCTGCTTTTCATAGAAAATGCTCACAACCCACCTTGCAGATGACACAAGAGCCTGCTGCTAACTGGCCGCGGTGGAGCAGCCTCTGCAACGCACCCCATTTGCGAATCCTCTGCATGCTCCGCAGGGTCCTGGATTTTCCAGGGCATTAAACTCTATCACCCCTCAAAAAGCTTCACGGCAGCTGTCATACTCCTTGAGGGGGGTGGATGGATGGGCTTCTCTCGGAGACCATCAGTGTCACTCTCGAGCCACCGGTGGGTGAAGGACGAGGCAGCACCGCCTGCCCCAGCAGCCCCGCCGAGCCCGGGAGGGCAGAGCACCGACCAGGGAGCGCTGCTAGCCTAGGCCTGTGGGTTTGTCTTTACCTGCTTGAAACAGAGGTGCGAGGGCAGCATGTCGCTAATGTGCAGAGGCAAGGCAACACACCTATACGTACACACATCTGTACGGACTCACACGTGGCTTCCCATGCACTGCCATGCGAAAATTCAAGGAAAGGACAATTCAGATTGCTTTAAACAAATGAACTCAAGCCTTCCCGCTCACTGCAATCCCTTAGAGCGAACATCTTCATGTAGAACAAAGAAAGAAAGAAAGCAGCAGAGCATTGCAAAAATCAAAATCCAGAATTTGCTGGCTTCTCCTGCCAGGTTGTAACTTGGGCAAACCCATTCCTTGCCATGCCACTCAGGCTGGAGGCTGCTCCCAGCCATGCCTGGGCCACAGGGCTGTCCCCAGTCTCGCACAGGACAGCCGCCCCGGCAATGACAGCCACAGCAGCATCCCGCCTGGGGGGAGGTGGTGTCAAGGGCTGGGGGTGCAAAAGCCGTGCAGCGTACACACAGCTACAACCCTGCGGATGCCCTCCGGGGCGGCCTCCCCGGCTCCTCCGCAGAAGCCATCTCCCTTCAGCCTCTGGGCAGCCACAGCAGGGAAAGAAAGTGCCTGTTCTGTCTGGGGGTTTCTGACAAGTACCTCCCCAGCTGCTCTGCACAGCCCCTCAAGGGCATCGTGCTCCCAAGCCCACAGCAGTCCCGAGCTGGAAGAGAATTACTGTCGGCCCCATTTCACAGACGGGAGACTCTGACCTGGGGAGATGCCAGGGCAGGAGAGGGAGCCCAAGGAAAGAGCAAAACAAAACAGGTCCTGAAGCAAGACTTGTTGAACCCCAGCCCAGCTCCTCTGAGTCAGGGGAGGGGAGAAAAAAAAAGTGACTTTCTATTCTGAGAGGTTGTCCGTGCTCTGCATTTCTGGCGCTGCAGCGAGCCCAGGGGCACCTCAGCCAGGGATCACGTACGAGGGCTCAGCAGAGCCGGGAGAAGGGCTCCTCGCAGGGCGGCTGCAGCCCAGCTGATGCACTGCCTTCAGCTGCAGTTGGCTTTGCTTAGAGGGGATTTTTCTAGATTAAAAATGCTGGTTCTCTCCCATTCAGAGTGGGAACATTCATGAAAAGGGGTCATTCATGATAAATTTGTGAGTGCTGGATAGAAAAAAAAAAAATATCAGCTCAGAAAACAGCATGGCCTTTATTTTTCGGCACTGCCTGCTGAGCCCCCAGGAGCTCCTCCAGGGGCGATGCACCTCCTGCAGCAGCCTCAGCCAGGGCTCGGCGCAGCCCACCCTGCACCCAGCCTTTATCAGTTGCATTTGCACGGCGTTACAGGCACAGGGCAGGGAGGCCAGAGTCGTAAAGTGAAAACCGGCGGGGCCGGGGTACAAATTCCTTTACTCACCTCTCTTACATATTAACAGGCACAAATCCCCATATGTGGCTGCGATGTAAACTAGTTTTATTACTCAATAAAATATTTGAAACAAAATAAATGGTTTTGTCAAACACTATATCTCTTCAAATAATAATGCACCAGCTTAAAAAGAAAAACAACCGACATTCATATTCTATTGCAAAGTTTTATTTCCCCTCCCAGAGGAGAGGGAAACAGGCATTTCAATTTTGAATTCAAATACTGTATAGGAATACAGTAACTATAGTTCTCAGAGGGTTTGCGCAAATGCCAGCAAAACAAAGCCCAAATCAAATTTATTAGCTGGTGGAGATCTCTAACAATTTTACACAGTGACTGATAAAGCCGTCTGGGAATTCCTTTCAACATTAAGTGATTTAAAGCCCCTAAAGAAACTTCATTGTCTGTTACAATATATAAAGAGTTTATCAGTATCAAGTAATGCTAGAACAGCAGCGATCGGGTTGTTTATTATTGCCAGTGTATGCTTTCTTTAATCTGGAAAGCTTACCAGGAATCCTAATATCTAGAGTCCTGTGGAGAACTATAAAGGGAGGAAGTGAAAATTAATTAAGAACCACAGTCTGTGTTTTAAAAGAACTATCTGTATTTTGATTGCAAGGTTGAGATGCTCACTTCTACTGTAAGTGTGCTTGCAGAAAATGATACATATCTTATTCCCCCATTAGGATCAGCCATTAAATACCCACAATCTGCTCAGCGCAGGGCACATGTGCGCCGAGGAGGACTCCCAGCCCTGCAGACCCTGCAGTTTTTGGACGCAGCCAACTCCCACTGAAAAAAACGGGTGCCAGAATGAGGCTGGTTTTGTGCTGCTGTGGTGCCAAGCCGCTTTCTTGGGAAAGCGACCGCGAAAGCAGCCCAGCTCCCGCTCCGGGATGAGAAGTGCCCTTCCTGAGGACGCAGGAGGAAGGAAGGTGAAGGCACAGCTGGTGCCTCCGGCACCCTGTGCTCAGGCAGGGGAGCAGCCGCAGCCACGCAGCCCTGCCTGGGCCAGCTCCTTCGTAACCGTTTTTAAAAGCAAAACCAGAAATGCACAACTCTAGTTGCCAGATTTTTTTATCAGGCACATTCGTATCTGTGTCATTTGCATTTTAGTTGTTAAAATATCGGGGCGGGTGGGTATTTAATCAGTCATTATAGCTTACAAAATCCTAAGTGAGAGAATATTTTTTGATTGTCTCTGCTTGTATCTAAACATTTCACAAACCCGACAGACAGTTCTTCATTTCAATTAGGGGAATGCTGATCATTAGCTAACTAATAAGGACCAATTTTCTGTCACAACTATTTCCTAATTAAATTCAAACCAGAGATTTCTAACCCAGATGGTCAGTGATGCTACAGATTTGTTTAAATTTGGTATCACAGTAACAAACTACTAATTAGGGTTTGTAAATACACCAATTCCCTTATGACTTAGTTGTTAGTAATGCATACAACCGGTTTATTAAAGCACTAATTGTGTCTGGCTTTACTTGGGCCTAACACATAATCCACTTATCACATACTGGTACCAACTCATTTTGAAGGGATTATGAATGAAATCATAAATGAGGTCTCGCATCTAGTTTCCTGGTATTGTTAATAAAGGTTTGGTGTCATATTTAGATGATTTTCTGCCTCTGATGGAGAGCGGCCCTGCAGTGATGCTGGTCCTCCATTCTCCAAAGGGTATTTAATGAAAAAAGTTCTGGATACCGCTCCCATGCCTAAACCAGGGGTTTCTGCCCCAGGTCTGCTAGTCAGCAAACCATCACATCAGCCCAGCTCCTCAAAAGGAGCCCCAGTGTTTCCCCTAGAAAGCATGAAATCAACGTCTAAACCCTGCAAGCTGAGCACCTCCATGGGTCTGGGTCTTCCAGAGGGGGCTCGCGAGACCCCCAGCCCTTTGCCCGAAGGCCAGAGACCTTCACGAGCACGAGCCTTGATCACCTTCTTGTGGAGGGACGGAGGAGATCTCCCGGTGCCACCAAACCCCGCCTGCCATGAGAGCTGGGTTTCCTCTCACTCTTGCAGAGGGCCAGCCCTCCCCCAAAAGGCACCCTGAATTTGATTTCATGGAAACATTCTTTATGAAGAACACGAACTGGCAAAACACCGCTGGCGGACCGCGCGGGCTGAACGCCCCGGGCTGCCTTGGCTTTATTGACTGCGTGTAAAGTAGGAAATAAATGATAGATAACTGAATTGCAAGGTTATGTAAACATGGAGGGGGTTTTAGAAGAATCCTATTAAACCATAAAAGAAAAGCATGGATGGTTTATCACATCACTAAGACCCAAGAATGCATTAATAAATAGAATAATAGATAATGAACCATGGAGTACAAGGCTAAACTATCAGCTATTGTGAGGATCCTGTGACAGTATAAACAATGAAGGGGAAGAAAAAGCTTTGTTGGTCTGTCACCAGAACCTTGTAGTGTATCTTTTATAGCCTATTTTTAATGAATTCACAGCACCTATCAGTTATTCTCTGCCCAAATCCCTCATTTTCCTCCCTCTTGAATGTAAATTCCCATGCTCTGCTCTTCCTTCACCATGACTTCCCATGTTAAACTTTGGGTTTCTGCGGGTTTCAATAGCCTTTCAGCCACAGCAAAACCAGATTTCTGCTTCTGCTTTCATATTTCCAAAGGGTTACTAGGATGTTAACAAAAGTGTTTTTTAATGCAAAGTAGGAGTACCTCTCAGCCCTGTTACATCCCTTGCTGCTTCTGTAACAGGAGCATGAATAATCAGGCAGGTCTAATTCAGCCCTAAGTGAGGATGCCCACAGACACGCCTGCAAGGGGAAAAAAAAAAAAAAGCATCAAAGCTGCTGCTACTCTTACCATTTTCCAGCCTTCTGCAAATAACACTGAGAATTGTTGGAGGGGACTTAAAATTAATTCAAGAGATAGTACCCTCTTTGTAGACACTACTGAGACTCACTAACACTTTATTTTCATTGCACTGACATGTTTTTATCATGAAATAGGTACCCAGGATACATTTACTGTAGATTACTTTTATTTTTACTACGGCATCGTTAGAACAGAGGACTAAGGATACAGGGGTGACCACAACAAGCTCAACTGCAGTAAAATCCCCCGGTCGTGCCTCCACTAGAATCTGAAATACTGATATGATGTCCAGGTAAAAAAAAAAATCCAAAGACTTTTTGCTGCTATGATGGCAGCTTTGCGGTACTTGGTGCTGTACCAACATCTTGCATGACTACACGCGCTCTCAACAAGCAAGGCTGTCAGAGAGAGAGGAGGGTCCATATTAAAGGTGGAGGAACTGGGCACAGCAAGACAAATGCCCAAAAATCCAAAGTTATGTAGGTGGCAAAACCCACCTGAAGCAAAAGGTCACCCAAGGAGCCTGCACTGGACCCAGGCTTTGAGGCTCACATTGGCAACCCCTTTTAACTCACCACTCTTCACATTTCAAAAAGATGCTGCAAGTAGCCACCAAAAGCCAGACAGCTGTTCGTTCGCTCCTCACACTAAAAAAAAGTGAATTAAAGACACTTGAACAAAACCCAAGCAGCAATCAATAATGTGGATTTGCTTTTTTTTTTTTTTCCCCCTGACTATTCACCCCAGAGTTCGTAGCAACATTTGATGCCTGTCCCAAGCGCATCCCTGTGTGCTCGCGGGGTCTCCCGCAGAACCGCCGCACCAGAGGGTGGCTGCCCCAGGGATGGGACGGGTGACTGCCTCGCCTCTCCTTTGCCGGGTGCCTAGCTCTCAGGCTGGAGCTCCCGGAGGAGCCTTTTCCTGACCACGGAGGAGGCAGAGAGCAGGCGGCTGCTCTGCCAGGAGCACACTTCATGCCGGTGAGGAGTACAGCCATGTGCTCAACAGGCTCTGGAAATAAGTGGAAGTCAAATAAGTTTGCCACTCTTTGTCCCCCCTTTCAATATCTAGCTTTGATCAAAATCCTTGGATACTCAAGTGGTTGTTGACTTAATGTAGTAATGAGACGTAGCCTTAAGTGAGACTATTTCCGTGCCCATTCAGCCTCTCCAAGAGCAAGAGATGCAGGAGGAAAAACCTCTCGTGGTCTCTGTGAGCTGGAGACAGCTTTGCAGAGCTCGGAGCAGAGGCCTGGCTCCAACCATCACGAGATGTGGCAGAAGGATCTGTGTGGTCACAGTCACACAAGATGCACATACCTTCTTTCTGCAATACTGTCTTACTAGAACAGCACTTGGTAACATCAAGAAATCACCTAAAAGCACCTCCTCAGAAAGCTGCACCACCGTGCTGTTCACGCCTAGAGCACCTCCAGAGATGGCCTAGGAGGAACCCATTTAGAAACGTAACCAGTTCCTTCCAGATCTCAGACATGCGATGCCACATCGTCCCTCAAGGGAGCAATGTACAGCAGGATTTGGGCACTGAGTGTGCCTGGGCTGCAGCCAGGGCTGTGGGCTTCTCACAGCACGTACGACCATGTACGACCTGGAAGAAGTCATGCAACACCAGCCTCTCGCCAGTGAAAGCCAGTACATCCAGTTTCAGAGAGGAGCTGAGGGTTAAGCCCCACACACGCGTCGATGAGGAGCGCTGCACACCAACGAGGTACCATTGCGCAAGGACCAGCTCCAGTTTTGGCTGTGCTGCTCTGGACAATGCACAAAACCTGCCTTTTCAGCAGGCACCTACAAGTGTTGGTTGGCACAGAGAGCACAACCCCACGGCTTTGCCCCCTGCAGGGGACGGAGGACACGTGCTCTGGGCCATGGGAACAGTGGCCGGCCAGCGGCACAGCCCTTCGCATGCTGCATCGGAAGAAATCCACTGCAAGGCTTTTAGATCTAGAGTTTTGAAATTCAAACTCATTTTCTCCTTCCAGGTACACAGCTGGGAAAAGGAAGCAGAAAGCAGAAGGTGCAGGTGAGGTTTCTCCAGGGAGGCATTTAACAAGCCAGCTTTATCAAAAGGAGAGCTATTACAGTGCCTTCGGAGCACTGACTCGCAGCACAGAGCAGGACTGATGCTTCACTGATGCTTCAGTCACACCGTCTTCCAGGCGAGTTCCCTTTCCTACCTTCTCAATACAGCAAGCAAGCTCTACTTTTGTGCTTACACTAGGAAGCCAGACAAAGTTTACTCTGGAAGGGACCGCATACTCCAGCCTATGCAAGGGCATTTACAACGCCACTGCAAGAGACATGGCTCCTGCTCTGGGAGGTGACCCATGAAGTGGCTCTGCACCCCACATCCGTCTTTTACTCTCATCCCTTGCAAGGCAACCCACCCCAGCTGCCATGCAAACTCCAGCTGGGGTCTGGACACCAGACACCATTGCTCCGTCCTCGAGACCACCGGTGAAGAGGGTGGCATCATCCCAAGGAGTCAGGCAGGCTTTCTGCTCGCTTACATCTCAGACCCATAAAACAGAGAGAAGTAGAAAAGCGAGGCAGGAGGGAGGGAAGAGTCCAGGAGCCTTGATAAAAACATCAAGACCTGAGAAAAGTAAAAATTCTCAAACTGACAGGGAGCAGCTCAGCCAATTAGGTTTTTAATTCCCCTCGTTATGCACAGTCAGTCAATAAATTCTGCACCAAGCAGCTGCTCTAATTCTTAAGCCCATTAAGCCCTACATCTGATAGGCGGGAGGGAGGGGCTGCCGGGGGGCACATACGGCACTCCTTGAGATATGAAACATTTCCTCTTGTGCATCTGGGTCACCCCCACCCAGCCCCACTCCTAACGGGTATTTTATGAAGCCAGCGAATAAGAATTTATATAAATATACATGCCAGAGACACACACAACACATATGGAGAGAATAAATAGGTAACTGAATTAGATGCGCTGAGGGATTTTTGTTGGCGCTATAATAAAGCTGGAGAGCAGAGCCAGAGAGTTCAGGGGTGTCCCTCGAGCCACAGCAGCCCCCCACTTGCACCCTGGAAGGTGGCAGCGGAGGAGGCAGGGTGCCTCCCGCACCATCGGATGCCCTCAGCCCTGACTCGACCACAGCACGAGCTGCGGAGATCAGCACCCACGCCGGTCTCCTGCCATCAGTGCCAAGGAAGACGTTTTTAGTGTACAACTCACCTGATCTGCTTGGGTCATCTATTTCGAGGCTGAGCTGAACCATGCCCTGGAAGAACCTAATGCCATCCTTTCCCAGTGAAGGGCAGTGGAGGTAATCCATCACCTGCAGCCACGTCAGGAGAGATGTCCATTTGTGGACAAGTCCTACCCTATGTGTCCCATGCGCTCCCCACCCTGCCCACCGCAGCCTCCCACAGTCAGGGGCCATCTCAGAGGTGTGCTATCGACAACATTGCCCAGCACGAGCCGGTATTCCACCTCAGAGCTGAAAGGCAGATGGAGAGACCACCTGAACATCCTCTTCATCAGCCTTGCTGGTGCCTATGACTTAGAGACCTCTCCCCCCACTGCTATCAGAGGGCCAAAGGACATGGCCATACCCATCTTGGGTTCCTTCACGTGCTTCAACCCAAGCTTCGGTGAAGCCGTTATTCAGTCTGGGCTGCAGATGAGGCTTTTGCACCTCCACAGCAATGCACAGCCTTTTGGGGAGAGGACAGTTAACTTGCCCTCTCACTCCCCAACCCACCTCCATTGAGGTGAAGCCACCATCCTTTCTCAGCAACACAGAAGTTTCCTCCTCATCCCCCAACAAACCCACACAAGAGTCAGCCACCATCTGGCATACCAGAGAAATAGCCCCAAAGAGCCAGTAGTGCCTTTAGAGCAATAGGAAAAAGAAATCAAAAGGCCTGTCTCACAAGCACCAATGAAGCATGGGAGACCGCTTGGAAAGTCAGTAAGGGGAAGGACTGGGATGGGGCAACAGGATTTTGGTGTCTGAAGTGGAGGGAAAGGATCCCAAAGAGCTAGTCTGGCAGCCAAGAGTGAAGAAAAACAGGATCAGAGATGAAGGGAGGAAGAAAATCACGAAGCAGTAAGGCAAGCCCAAAGAGGGCTGGATCTGACACAGTAAGAGACCAGAAGCTACAACAGCAATTCCCAGCGTGAAGGGGCAGATGGCTTTAGCAGTGGTATCCGACTGACTGCAGAGATGAAAGGCAGGAGAGAAAAAGGGAATATATTGGGAGTGGAAAAGCGTTCAGCAGCCGAGACAATTTTGCTTGTTAATTGGCAACCAGCTAACACATTAATTACAAAGTTACTGTATGGTCAAGAAAAAAATTGGCAGAACAATTTGTATCCCTTCTGAAACGCACTCCTTGCTGAACAGACCTTGCTTTTGAAATGGCTGCTTCTGCTGCCATTAACATTCAGCACTTCAAGCGCCCAAAGTCTTGGGAGTCATCACAAAATGCAAATGAATATGACAGCAGCTGCATCCAAGCGAACCTGACAAGCAGCTTGAACTGTGGACTTCCCCTCTTCCATGCTCTGGATTAAGCCATGGCCATCAAAAGCCTTCAACGAAAACACATCTTTTTATGAACACGAGGTTGCCGTGCCAGCCGCATCATCCCTCACACGCTCTTGGCTACAGAAACCTGACCACAGCCGCTCCGGCAGCCTGGCTCCTGGCAGGGCTTACGACTAACTGCGACGGATTTAGTTAAACAGCAAGAAACACACTTGCTAAACCATTTGCTAGCTACTTACGACCCGGACCCTCGAAGACATTTTCACACTCAGCACCCATCGATAGGAATGGGGACCTAAATATTTTCGGAGTTCGGACCTGGCTTCTGGGATTAAAAGAAGTGGCCCCAGTTTTAGCTGTTGAGCCCTTACTAATCTCAGATTAGTTTCAAAGATTAATTGCAGGACACATGTACCTAGCCAAAATTTATTCTTTATTCATCTCTTAGACAAAAGTATGAAAATAAGCTGCCCCCTGGAAATGGCATACCTGCTGCACAGCAGGAAAACAGTCCTCCTGCATCGGTCTTCTTTCCCTGTCAGCACGAAAAGGCACTAGAGGAGTAAGCAGCGACAAGCCCTTAAGCTTTAGTCAAGGCAAGGAGCATAAATGAAAGTTTGCTTGACTTCTGTGAAAATACAGGCTGCAAAGAGGCTGTCGCTATAATCCTATCCAGCCTAAAAATGTAATTTCCTCACTTCGAAGGCTGGTTGGAGCTTCTATTCATGTTTCAGCCCCCAGCCAAAGCTCGATCTCTTGCCAAAGGCCGTTTCTAGCCTGGAAGTCAAACACGGGGTTTTATTGTCGGGAATCAAATGGAGCCATCGGCACGCGCGGGAAGTTGCGGCAATCAAAGCCTTCCCATGGCGCTGCGCTATCTCGCACCCGCCACACGGCTCCTGAAAGGCGGAAACACAACCTTGGTTTGAATCAAAACACCAAGTCAGGGGCCTGGAAGCCCAGCCAGCCAAGTAAAGCCCCCAGACTTTCTCCACGCTGCCTTACAGATCAAGCGCAGCCCTCTGCACCCCTCCAAACCTGCTAACAGTCAAAGGGGAAGCATGGCAAAACTCCAGTTTGCTGGGCAACTGCTATCAGCAGTGCCCCCCCTTTATCTCACATGAAAGAATATTTCACTCTTCCCTGAACTTTCCAGCAGCTGGAGTTTGCTGGTGTACTTTTAGTGAAAAATCTTGTTCTTGCAGCTGCCTTCCTAAAGCCCCTCAAGTTTTAGGAAGGCTGAAAAAACTTGATTTTTTTTTTTTCTTTTTTTTGACTGCTTGAGAAGAACAAGACTTAGAAAAGGACCTCTGAGCTTCTGCTTTGCTTTCCACGGGCACTGCAGAAAGCTGCCAGGCAGGGTGAGAGCAGTGGTGGACCCCCATCGCAGTGAACCAGCAGTTTAGTGTACGGTATAGCAGTTAGTGTAGAGACAGCAAAACACTCTGCTGAGGAATCAGTGTTATAACAGGGCTCCTGGCCTCTCTGCACACCCAAGGCTCCTTCCCATTAGGAGATACAGAACAGATAATTACTTGAAATAAAATATTTACATATTGGAGCTTTGATTCAGCCTTTTCCTCCTGCACAAATAGCAAAGTCACTGTACAATGGCAAGGATCCTAACAACTCTTAGGCACTGATGACAGCCTCCTTTGGAGAAGGATGCTATAAGGGTTACCCTCTGCTGCAGGGAAAGGCAAAGGGGGGTGCTGCTGCAGTCACACGCAGGTTGGGGGACTCTAAGGGTCTCCAGCAGCCCGAGCAGCAGCCTCTTGACCTCTGCATTGGCACAGCTGTAGGGGAGGTGATTTCAAGTGGCTGTGAGCAATACCAGCACATTTTGTAGGCATCAGTTTGGGAATGACATGAAAATAATCTCAGATTCATTCCAGATGCAGATTACTGGAAGGCATTTGGCCTGAAAGTTTCATTTGCTCTTCAGGAAGGGGGGATTGCTATAGGAGCACATAGAATTCACCCCACAGGACAAGCAGAGTTTTAAGTCTCCACCACTGAACGTCAGCACGTGCTAAAAGGGACCATGTAAATAAGCACAAGCCTGTTGCCTTGGGAAATCAAGATTTTTCTGATGATCACTACCAGTGCGGAGGCACTGTCTACATCAGCAGCCAGCCACAGGAAAGCCACTCTCCAACCCACTCCATGCAGTTAATGAGATTCACCGTAATTAGCTCTGTAAGAGATGTGAAACTAATAAATGGAACTAGCCACTGAATCAGTAAATAATTATTTTTATGCTTTCTTCCTTTTGGTTCTCATATTGCTGGAGTAAGCATCATTTTTATGCTTGAAATGAAATGGCATACATCTGCCTTGGGAAAGCATGGGGCTGTGAGCAAGCAGCCCGACAGCCCACGCAGGGCAGAGGTGTTCAGAGGTGGGTTACGCAGCACCGCAGGGTCTACACCTGAGGAACGGCAAAGCCTCAGAAAAGAGCATGTGGGTTCAAAGCTCCTTCTAATATTTTGCACCTGGCTGGTAAATTTACTGCCCAAATGCGTTCAAGAACACATCCATCTTACAAATTACAGTGCGGTAATTACAGGGCAGGTGAGCCAACCCGTCATGCACAGGGAAACAGGCAGCCCCTCGAGCTCCTCGGTCAAAAGGCAGGCGCGCACCAGCCTCTAAGAGGCGATGTCTGGCTGGAGACCGGGATGCTGCAGAAATCCATTTCTGTGGGTGCGTGAACCTGGGGGGCTCCCACAGCCAAGGGGGGAGCAGCTGCCCAGAGCCCAAGCTCCGGGGCTTTCGATGGGGCTCACACCGCACGCAAGGGGAGAGCGCCCAGCTTCCACTGCAACAGGTACCGTGCCCTCACCACCCAGATGAATTTTTGCATACATACTGCAACTCCTGCAAACAGCATAAGCTCGCTAATAGTGGTACAGATCAGCAGTTGCTGCTCCAAGTAAATTAATTAGGAATGGCAGTACTGCAATCAGACTAGTTGCCATCCCTTTACCTCGCAGATCGAGACAGATTTTGCTATTTTGCTACCACCCTTGCCAGATTTGCCGGCTCATTTTTCAAACTCCTCTGTTAGAAACACACTCTAGCAAGTTCGGACAGAAAGGAGGATCTGCAGTGCTAGGTACGTGTTCAGGACTAGTAGCAAACGGCTTTAAAACCTCAGCAAGTTTGTCGAGGCCGGTTTATTCAATGTAATTAATCTGTCATCTTAAGAGCTGCCCCTTCTCACCAAAGATGCTCCCCAGAGGTCTCTGCCCTGTCAGAACAGGGTCACGCAAACAAGCCGGTGCTCAGCACAGTGCAGGGGCAGGGCCTGGGGAAGTAAAGCCTTCGGAGGCAGTCACCCCAGGGGGACCTGAAACTTTCCAGGGGCAGATTCTGTTTCGGTGCTTTGCCTTCCCTGCCTGCACACTGCCACCTCCCCTCTGCTGTGCCAATGGGAGGTGAAACCCTTCGTGACCAGGGGCAGGTGCCATTTCTCTTTAAGAGGCTGCACTACAAGAGTTAATTACAAAGAATTAACAAGTGCAAAATTAGCAGGTCTCCTCCCTTGCCTTACATATTTCCTCCACAAATCATCTGACAATACGATGCCTCCTGCAGAGACGTTTCTGCACTGCTGGCCCCAAGAACACAAGACTCGGGGATCAGCCTTTCCCCTCCCAAACTATCGGATCAGCTGAAAATTAATGATTATACAGGTTGGGTTCTCACTTGCCTTCTAGGGTTTGAACTTGAAGCTCTCAATTTCTTCTCAGCTCAGAATCAGGAATTAAAGCGGAAGTCTGAATACAAGACAAAGTTCACTTGACACTACAAATCTGAAAAATATACCTCGGAAGACCTCTGGTTGTAGTTACAAGAGTCAGTATTCCAGATCTTGAACTGTAATACTCACCGTCTCACTTGAGGTAGCAACACAGATTTGTGCACAGAGATATCTCCATCTCTTCAGATTACTGAAGTTCATAAATTATCAGGAACTCAGGTTCCTGGTGGTCATTAGCATTAATTATTCTGAAATGCCCCACCCCTGAGAAGAGGAAGTGAATAAAGATGCTGTGATACACCAAGCAATTCGCTGATACCGTATCTGCCTGTCAATTAGCCGTCTGCAGCAGAGAGCATTTTAATTAAATAGAACCAAAAACCCTCTTTTGAAGTTCTAAGAAAATAGCCAGCAAACAATTGTCGAGGACAGTTCAAATGCATCTGTGCACTCACTGTATAATATTCATGCGGTGTTACACTGTTGTTGATGATAAACGAAGCTAGAGATCAAAAGGAACAATAGTCTGTAATCAAGGATATCTGCATAATAGTTTTCCTGAAGGATGTTTGTGCAGGTGAGAAAGGAGTAAAGCATTGTTTCATCAAATGGTAATTTCCCTGTATCTCAGAGAACGAATCCCATTTGCTAGTTGGGGCATAATTCAATTAAAGGGGAGACTTCTATGAGAGCAAATGAAATCTATCTGTTTGACTGGGATGCTGCAAATCACACCAAGAAAAGAAGATGGCATTTGGTCCTGACATTATGATTTATTTCCTACTCAGTATCTTATAATTCCTACAAGATAAGCCAAGACTAGAAATTATCATGTGTACATGGGGGTTGTGTCTGATCCTCTTTATTTTTGCTTTTCAGCTGCAGGACTGCATGTTTCAACCTTATCTTTTAAGAGGCCAGTAAAATAAATGGTAATATTTTCACAGAGGCAAAGCAACTCTTGCTCTGTACCCAAGGCGGGGTGAGCTGGTATAAGCCCACCCCATGGACACAGAGGAGATGACAGGGCTGCTCAGAGCCGTGCCAAGGAGATCCTGCCCCGGCACTGCCCATCCCGCACACCCCACTGCTCGGGGCACCTGGGGAGCTCTGCTAGCTTCACCCCTGTTACAGCACTCCCCCTGGAAACAGCAACCCTGGGCCAGACCCCAGGCTCCCGAGCTGTGGGCTGAGCAGCACCTTCCTCTGAGGAAGACCTTCCTCCCTAGATGTTGGCAGCTCACCAGCTGCACCGCTGGGTTTGGACGTGAGCATCTATCAGTACAGCTTTGGCCTTGCTCACAGCTTGCACCCATTGAAGAGCTGCTCTTCACTCTTCAGATGTCTCAAACATTTAGCCAGGTCCAGCACGGGACCAGAGGGCCCCACCACCAGGCCCACATCCCAGGCTGGGCTCTCTTCCCCCCACCCCACTCCCCAAAATCCTCACCCCCCCTTTCCCCAAGAGCTACACCAAAGGAGCACTTTGCTCAATGAAGATGTCTCTCCTATTAAAGGCAAAAAGTTCCCAATGGGAAATCTCAGATGATTTTTACCTCTGAGCTTGCTATCAGAGCACCTAATGTCCTCAGCAGCAGTGATTTAAGGCTCCCATAGACTCGAGCTCTGCAGATTTTCCTGGTGTTTGAAGCATTCTCCAAGGGCAAAACACCCACGAGGCAGGCCTAGGCTGCTTTGTTCCAGCTTGTGTGGGAGTGGAGTGTTACCGCAAGGCTGCATTTGAACCCCCAAAACTCCTATGAGAAATCTGAACGGTTATGGACTGCTAGGAGCAGTCAAGCGCGAGACTCCAACCAGCGTCCAAAGTTCAAGCAGAGCCTGGAAACAGCCCTGTTTCTGCTCTTGCAGGGGACGAGCAGTGAGTTTGCAGTTTGGGTTTAGAGCAGGGACCCCGTTTTTGCCACAATTCGTAAATCCACAGATAACCGAGTATGCCATACTCTCATCAACCCTCCTGCTCCTAAACACATACAGGTAGAAGCCAAACAAAAAGAGTGAATGTATCCAACCTGACCTCCATTAAAAAGTAAGTTCAAGTGACTATTTGCAAACTTGGAGCAAGGCGAGTTTCCTACAGCCGCGGCGGGACCGTGCCTATCTGGGGGCTGTGCCCAGCAGCAGAACTGCAGCTTGCTGAGCTCTGAGGCTGACGGTTAAAGATCAGCAGCAAAACTCCAACACAAGCTGCCACTGACTTGACGCCGCCACCAACCACCGAGGTTCAAAAAGGACACATCGTCCTCCTCAGACTTCCCAGAGCAGCACCTGTCTCAGATTAAGCTCAGCTAAGAAAGCAAAGCCCCCATGTAATGACTTCGCACACATTATGGATGTGACTCTGGCTAGCTGGGGACGTGCCCTCAGCCTTGCAGGGACCTGCACATCAGGAGGAGGAAAAGAGGCACATGGGGTGCCGGCCAGCCTGTCCCAGTGTCCAACACAGCACAGCGCTCAGCGGGTCCTGAAGCCTGGCACAGTGCTCCGATGTGCTGGGGGCTGCGCAGAGACAGCACCTCTAGAAACACCGGCAGCAAATGCCCCTTCCAGCTAAAAGAGAAAAGGAAAAGCGTACCTCCCAGGCTTCCCTGCCCCTCCTTCTGCACAGCCTGCCAGCCCCAGCGGGGCTCCCCAGGGGACCCAGCACTGGAAAATCCTCAGCAGCTAGGAAATCACAAGATAAGGCTGTCAGTCATCCTCACCAGATAAAACCCGGGCTCAGGAGCCCTGCCTCGGTGAAGCACCATTGTCTGCCAGCCCAGGGACGCTGCCCACGCTGGCCGGCCGCGCTCAGCCCACATAGCCTGCCTGCATTTTTCTCTCCTCCCTCAGCACCAGCCTTTAAGAGAACCTCGGCTCATCTCCTTGGCCACCAGCAAGAATGCCCGGGAGGGGGGATGTGTTTTGATGCCTTTGCCCTCCTCGGTAAGGATGTCAGGCCCCCCTAGTCTGCTAACAATTTGTGAATTCATTAGTCTGGCTAATGTAGCTCATTTCTTTTGCTGTTTATTTCACAGCCGCCTTTTCCACGGCAGTGGGGAGAAGCCATGCACAGTATTCCCAGCAACACTTGGTTACCTTTGGAGAGATTTTCAGTTAATCGACCCTCCTCCCCCTTCCAATCTGCTTTAAGGACCTTAAAATCTCCCCCTTCTTGCTGTCAGGGAAGCATCTTTTCCTCTCCAGGCCTTTGCTCACACTCCAAATACCCAGGCACAGGTAAACAGACATTTATTCTGGCCTGTCAGCAGGCAAGAAAAGCTAATTAAATATCTGTAGCACTGCTGTATGATATTGCAATTCTCCGCAATTGGATCAGAAAGCCATTTGGCCAAAAATAAGTTGTATTTGAATTTATTATATTTTTATTTTATGCAGTTACCTTTACTGTTACTCCCCATAACATCTCCAATTATCATAAAAATGTCACCACTCCACATAAGTCTCTTTTCTTGTTGTTGCAGACTTTCCCGAGGAGTTGCGTGCCCATACAAACTGCCTGATTTGCAAAGCCCTCTTGTTGGAGCCTGTTTTCTCCTAAGTGCACTAAGAAATTTATTAAACGATGCTTCCAGCTCTAATTGCTGTGAGCAGCCAGGCCGGGGACACTGCAGCAGAGGCAAAGCCACCCCAATACGAACCGAAGGAACAGGGAATTTTGAAAAATCATCTTGTGCTTCACATTTCACCCCTGCGCCATTATCTGCCCGTGCTGTTTCCCTCGATCCCTGTGCAAGCAGCACTTCCAGGAGGTCAGCGGCAATGAACTACAAACTTGCATTTTGCACGGTGTGCCAGGAGATGCGGACGTACCAAGTTACTTGAAGTTTTACTCCTGAACTGAAAGTTCATCTAAATTCAAGAACAAAAGTATTCCTATTTGTCCTTGCATGTCAAGGATTACGACTATTGAAAGTGTTTTCTATTATTGGCTTGTCACTTTCTCAGCTTCTTAATCTCCTTCCCTCTGCTGCTCGCTGCCTCCCTCTCACCAGCTCTCCCACCACCGGGGATGCTCGGCCTGGCAGCGGGGGTCCATTCAGCTCCCTAACGAGGTCATTACCACGGGCTGACCACCGGCCTGACCCCACTGCCCTGCGGGACCAGCACAAGGCGTTGATGGGCCGCCCAGCACTGCCGCGACCACCTGGCAGGTCACCGGGACCCCCCAGGCAAGGCAGGGCTGGGGTGCCCCCGCAGCAGCCCATTCCCCAGGAGCATCCCTGCCCCTCAGGGGGACACGGGAGGAGCTGCCCACGGAGCTGGAAGAAAATGTGGCATTTCCCTTTGGAAGCAGCCAACACCCTGCCCGGGAGAAACCCCATCCTCCGAAATGCCGTCCTGCTCCCAGGCTCCTCACCTCCTTGCTCCACATCCAGAGGTGGGACCTCTTCCTTCTTGATCATTGGGCTTGAATCCTGCTGGAGGAGCAGCACCCACCAAAAGTGATTCAAATACCTAAAACCTTTAACTAACAGATTTTTCACAAACATGGATATCTAGCAACACAAGCAAATGCAAGTGCTGCAGAGCGAACACGCCTTGTTTCAACCATCTCATTCTGATCTCCGAACACCCTTCTGTAATGAAGGTTTCCCTTTTCACAGAATTTATAACATTCGTCTGCTGACAGAATACGGCAGAAGCCACGAACAGCCAGCTGTGAGACACCCCGAGGGTTTCGGGAACTTGGGCACCAATGTCACACACACTAACAGCTGGTGACAGCCCAGTGCTGTCACATTAGTCAGCACTGCAGCAAACGAGCATTATTTGCCCATCAGCCCCTGAAAATCATCGCCACGACCTGGGAAAGAGGCAGGAGACATTTAACACATGACGTGGATGAAGTCACCATCGGGCATCGTTATCTCAGAGTGAAAGAAAAAACAGTTCGTTTTTTCAACCTTCAGCAGAGGAATTCAGCGTTATCTCCCGGCTCACACGAGGAAATCTTAATGCAGCTATTATCTGAGAGCAAACTGATTTTGTAGTTTGCAAAAATTAATAGTATTTAGCCTGCCAGTTTCCGTAGTAACCAGCCCAGCCATCCATCCCTGCCTGCAACAAAGTCTCTTAAGCATTTCACATAGTACTTATCCATTTTCTTGCTCTCACCTCGCTCTCACCTTTACTTTCAGCACAGAATGCAACACAATCCACTGCCACTAAAGACTAGGCTGAGAGTCAGATTAAAATTATCCCTGTTTGCCCTGACCTCTTTTCTCTGCAGGTGAGAGTGTCCCCATTCAGCAGCTAAATGAAGCAGAAATGATGGAGTGTTTGTTTTCCCTGACTTTTCCTCAGCTTGCCAGTAAATTTACAGCCACGAATATGAAGTGTTAATTTAATGTTCCCACTGAGCATCTCATTGTCAACAAAGGCTTCAAACCATAAGAGAGGAAAAGGTTAGCTCATGCAGAAAATGACCCTTATGGTTTGATTATCTTCTGGTCCAGACTAGCAGCAAGCAAAAAGCTAAGGGCTTTGACTTCCAGCTTAATGCATTTGATGGCAATAAACGGAACCTCTCTACCTCCGCGCCAAGAATCACCTGTAATGCTCACTTATTTGTCTGTGCAGGCAATCTCCGCAAAACCAAAAGGGAAGCGGGCCTCTCTTCTCGCTCCCACAACTAATTTGACAGAACCGAAAAGTTAAACCCTTCATTATCCCAAACTTGAACGGAAGGGTCTTGCTCACTGGAGATTACAACAGAACATTAACGGTGGCATGAACCATGAAATTGCTTTCTTCACCTGGTGCTTCAAAACTTTAAGGCCTCGGCTTTGGCAATACACAAAAACGTTCTTCCAGCGAGAAGTCATGGAAGTAAGAAAAAAATTAGGGTTTAAATAATCAAAAGCCTTTTTGGACTTTTTGTGGCAGAATTATACACATGGAAGACTTTATTCCCAGCACATTTAGTTCCTTTGTCTGGTAAAAGGAGCTTAATACTTGCTGTAAGTAATGTTTACAGAACTAATTGACAGACCAACCAGAGCACGAGTGAGAGCCACAGTACGCTTTTTACTAAACCAACCCTGCCTCTTATCTTTAGGGGAAAAAAAAAAATGAACCCTGATGGTGGTCTGGAATAGTATACAAAAATTAAGAAAAGACTCGATTATCAGATTTTTTTTTTTTTTCTGACAGCTAAAACTAAGCTTGGAAGCAAGATGGAGATAACACGTGCTTACACATACGGAGTGGGACTATTCAACGAGAAGACAAGTTTATTCAGCAACTTTTTGGTCCCCTTGCAAAACCGGCTAATTAAATTGGCAATTTCACAGGCTGCTTGCATTCATTCCGAGCATGGCCACGCTGGTGCTTTTCAAAACAACTAATAAGAATTATTCTAATATATCAAAGCCATCCGTCACATTAAATTAACTGGCCATTTACTTATTATGAACCCATGTGTTCTGCATTACCAGGAGAAACGCTCCCGACGCCTCCAGCCAAGGCAGAGGCAGGGTGCTGTGAATATGCATGCTGCAACACCTCCCAGCTACGCCACGGGACTCCGGGCATTTGATGCGCCAGGCACTTTAATGCATTTTAACGTGTCCAGCAAAGCATCGCAGTTGACTGAACCAGAAAAGCTCAAAAGCAAATCGGAGTGTACAGCAAGGAAACTGTCTGCTTTTTGTTCTTCCTATTAATATTAGGTATTAATATTAATATTAACATAGCTCTTCCTATTAATATTAGGTACGGACCTGAACCAGAGCACCAAGATGTTACAGGACCTACATGCAAAACCAAGACCCAAATGGGATGGGACAACGGGACTGACCAAATGGGATCCAGGCAAACCCTCCAGGTGCAAACTGCCAGGCTTGAAAACCCAGACGATGCACTGCCACAGTCTGCTTTCTGAAATTACGTTCCTTTGTAAAAAGCCAGCTCTGCAACATTTGTGTTTCTCAAACTAAGCAGAAAGCTCTGTTAGTAGCCAAAACGTAAAAAAAGTCCCAACCCCACCCAGAAACTAACAACTTAAAATCCACAGAGATGTTTCTCTATGACCACAGAACACAGGCACGTTTTGAAAGCCCTATAGTCAGGCATGACTTAATTTGGGTTAAAACCTTTTGGATTGCTATCATTTTGACTTCCATATCCTACCTGTATTCAAATATATAAGTAGAAGAGAATTTCACAAGTGTCAAAGCAGTGTTTCCAGTCCATCTCTTACCTGTACAAGGCAGCCAGGTATTTCAGAAGTCAGAGCCGAGGCACTGGGGTTTCATAAAGAACCTAAATGAGTTTCTGTAACTCATCCAACTGACTTTGCAGCTATTGGGAAGCAGCCCTTCGTGTCCCATACGAACATCATTGAGCTCGCTGCCCCAGGAAAGCCAAGCTGCTCAGAAACAGGTGAAGCTGGTGAGTCTCATAGGGACACAAACACATTCACAAACAGTGGAAATTGAATTTTAAAAGTCCCTTTTAATTGTATTTCCTTCGGTCATGAAAAAGACACAGAATAAGGCATACTAAATGTGTCCCTTTTTTTAAAGTGCCTGCAAGAAATACAGGTGTGTTTGAAGAGACAGTCGCTTTCAGTTAAAAAATGTATTATTCAGTGTGTGCCGAGATACGTTTAGAAACACCATGCTAGAGTTCACTAACGTTATACACAAACCCACCCTGCCTTTGGTAACCATTTGCCGGTCACGTTGTCAGTTAACAGTAGTCATTCTGACAGCAGCAATTCATTCTCTACAGTCCTTTCTTAACACAATTTTCAGCCTGCAATTTAGATGATAGGAAAATTACAACCCTGCTGCACTATATTATGTGATATAAATGTTATTGCAATTAAGCCAATGAGGAAAAATACCAGAAAACAAAGATGTTTAGTTCATGATTTCTCCTTATTCCTTCCCCAAAACTCAAGCAGTTGTCAAAGGGTAGAAAAAAAGGAAATGTTTCCATTATAGAAGGCACCTGCAAACAGCAGGAGCTCAGAAGCAACACAAACCCATAGCTGACATGGTGGTTTTCCTCCGAACTTCCTAACAAATTATTTGCCTAGGGCATACATGAGTGAGAACAGGCATTATCTGAATAGTGAGGTATAGCCAAAAGTGGTCCAGATATCCAGGCATCCTCCTGGCAATGGAATAAGACATGCTAGGATACCCCAGTGGGAGATTCCCACCTACTACACTGGAGATTTTCACTCCTCACGTTCTCAGCATCCACCCAAGGTTTCCTTCATCCAGCCACAGCTCCAAACGCATCTGAACTTCAAGCACCGAAGGGGTTTTTATCTATCTGGAATGCATAAGCCCAGGTAGCAAGGCAACACCTCCACGCCCAGAGCAGGGAAACAGGTCAGATACATCAGGAGTAGAGGCATACAGCAGCTGAACAGCATTTTCAGTTTTGGCTCACTTGTTTCTTCCCACCCACCAGTCATACGTAAATAGGATGCACGTTCTTGTGAGGTGCCCTCGATGTTAAAGTCAATCATCTGGTTTTTAACCACTCCTGGCCAACATGCTGCCTGTCACCAGTCACTGGGCAAATCTTGCAAGGAAGAGATACCTCCAAATTATTTTGCTACTTTTAAAGTCTGATACATATACGAACAGTGGTTTTATATCAGCTAGGTTAAAAGTCTAATAATACTAAACTATATGTGGGGACAATTTAATCGCCATAGCAGCTCAGGCAAGTGCTTGTCTGAAGCCACAAGTCTGTGCTGAAAGACGCATGCCTAATTAGCCCCAGAAGGCTGAGACATCCCAACTGGCGCCAGGAGCCAGTGGTCACAGGAATCGAGATAAAATCAGCGTTTTCTTCCAGGCTCCAGCTATTCGGACAAGGCACCAGGGACACAAGGATGTTACGCTCGGAGCTTCACAAACCCCCTGCTAAAATCAATAAATGTCTCACCGAAACATTCTCATTGGTAAGAGTGCCAAGGAAAAAATGAACATATCCCAGACAAATTTCTTCCCCCAGACCATTACCATGCTGTAACACAATTAGAAGTAAGACCTACATGGTCCCGAGGGTGGATACGGCCCCCGGTTCACATGTAACACATGGGCAGTGCTGCTGGTTTGGGCGGACTTAGGAAAATAAACCTTGTTTGTGACACCAGGTTTGCTCTGCAAACACCTTGCACCTTTAGTGATCTCAGGTGGGTGTCAAGCAAATGTTTAGTTACAGACATGTCAGCCATATTAAACTACCTTTATTTTACTGTTTCTGAAGAGGAAAAAAATAGAAAAGAGAAGAGAGTCCTAGCATTCATCATTTACTCCAAGGTGCTGTAACCAGGTGGAATCTTGTCTTTTATATGCTGAACTGTGTCCATGAAAACACATTATCTTTAACTGGGCACTGGAGGAACCACGCACATCATTGACTTCTTCATGCCATCGCTAAGACTGGATACTTCAATCATTTGAAGATTTAAGTGGAGATTAGCAGAGACCTCACCCGCATCTTTCTCTGCCAATTCAGTGTGTTTTGGGCAAGCTCTGCAGCAAAGCTCCTTACAAAGGGAAAGCCACAAAGAAGCCCTGAGCTCTTTCTAGTTTCGTCCTATTAAATAAGAGCAAGGACAGGCAGTTACTTGTCCCTTCATGAATCCAGAGCAGCTGCTCCGAGATTCCCAGTGGACCAAAGTCACCAGGAAGGCTGGTTTTGCCTGTCGGAGAGAACTGGCCACCTGATGAGGGTTTACCCTGGGTGCACCCCTGGAAACGCAGCAACATCAACTGAGCTTTCTAGGCAACAGAGTATGACCTACGCAGGTCTGCCTACACTGTCTGTATCCACACCATCACGCAGAGGCCAGCTAGCGAGATGCCAAGGTAGGATTCTCTTCCCCTTTGTAGTCCCAAGACCATGCTAAGACTTTTGCAGAAGCTGGTTCTCAGCCCAGAACCCACCTGTCCTGCACTCCAACATGCTATACCCCACCTCACACTTGTGCTTAAATTACATATACCTCAGAACACTTTGCAGAATGAGATATGTGTCATAACCCCCATCCTGGACAAAATCAGAGGCCCAGAGAGCAGCGTAACAGATCCTGGGGCAGAGCTGCAGTTGCTCAGGTGGCTTCCAAAGGGCATTAAGCTCTTCCCCACTAGACTGCAGGTGCAAAGCCTGGCCAGCACCTGAGCAGAAATGCTATTTACTCAGCAGTCAACAAGTTCAAACACTTTAATACCCTGAGCAACTCTGCCATACAGGAGACCTGAGAAGCAAGACAGTTATTTCTTCCTTTTTGTTCCTCTTTTTGGGCTCCCAGGCCTGGGCACTGGAGGACTTCAGGGAGATTGGGTACAATGTGTGGCTTCTTTGAACTTCCCTGAGCTTCCAGAAAGGCACAGACAGCTGTGGAAACCATTGGCCACAGATCATTTTGGGTGACAGGTGGGAGAGGCCCTGTGGAAGGTCTCCACAACTCCAGTCATTCAGGAGATGGAGAAAGCCTCTTGCAGACGCTGGAAGACCGGGTGCTTACCATACATGCCATTCTAGGGCAGGGCAGACCGCTCACACCCTCAGGGCTAGATGCTGCCCAGCCCTTCGAAAGCCCCTTTTCCTCTGCCACATGCCCAGGCAGCAAGGGCGAGCCGGCAGGTTACACAGCAGCCGCCGGTGCTGCCTGGGCACGCTGTGCTGCAACCACACATCCTTAATGGCTCTCTCCGATGTGCTGCCATGTTCAGCTGATTAGTTGTGGGTGATCTGAAATGTCAAACTATTAGCCTTGACAACTACTGCCAAGGTTACTAGCGGCTGAAAATATCTTTTTAATAATGTAACTGTTTGTAAGTGGAAAAGGTGATGCTTAAAATACAAAGCGGTAATAACTATGAATTACTGCAACAAACCAGAAAAAGCCTTTTGTTTTCAGTCAGCCTTTCCGAGGCATGTCCTGCCTGGTTCTTGAAGGGATCATGTCCTTGCAAGGCAATTTACAATATCGTAATTAAGACAGCAGAACCATTAAAGAAAATAAAAAGCCTCCTACTAGAGTGCCCTCCCATCACACCTCTAACACGCAGGTACCTGCACACCCATCCTGCCACGGGTCTGTAACCTCCACCTCTGCCTACGCTCCCATCCCCATCCAAGGGTGGGAATACCTGGAAGGAAAATAACCCCTCCCGCAGAGGGAAAGGGGGACGGGGCTCTTCACAGCATCTGCAGCCAACACAGCACCGAAAGAAATACCCACCCGGATTCAGGACAGGACAGAAGCAATCAGCTCTTCCTCAGATGCTTTTTACCCGAGTGGTTTCTTCTGAAACACGGCTACCTGCCAAGATGTGTACGCTTCCTCTCACTATTAGCGATTCTGGAACAGACAGCTTGAAAATATTCCCAGCCAAAAAGAAACCCAAATGATGCTGCATTTAGCTACTGTTATGCTTGACATTTCTTATGATTTCTTGGAAAAACATTAATTTATTTGAAACGATTTTATACTTCGTGCCAGTGCCACAGCAGGGAATAATCGCCACATTTCAAGCTCAAAGCAAGACTCAGATACAGGAAAAAAATTAAACAAGGATAAGAGCAAGAAACTGTTAATGATCAAAAATATTTTACTGCAGGTCCAACAACAAAGTCTGGAGGAGATAAGTCTGTGTGTGTACTAACATTATATAAAAAAGTGATTATTCAGCCATTCATGGGAACAGAGCTATTGATTCAAGTAACAAAGGACACTATGAACTGCAGTGGTTTTGCTCTTTTTGGCCTGGGAAAATTGATTTTCTTAAACTTTCCCTTGAACCTGCAGTAGGGTTTAATCTGAACCTAAAGGAGCCTTTTAAGAACTCCCATAAATTAAAAATATATCTCTTCATTTTGCACATTTTTGGTTCCTGCTGTTACAGCAGAAACCCAAGAAACATTGGAGAAAGAGGCAGGAGGAAGTGATAATTGCATTTTCTTACAGTGTTACCAGTATGTGTGTGTTTACATACATTAAAAATAACGTGTAAATATTGAAGGTAAGTGAAGCAAAACATAAGACAGCTTAATACTACTGCAAGACTTAGACTGAAATTTAGCAGGAAAGGAGAAAGATAAAAGCTGTAGGAGTGCAGTAGATAAGAGGCTCATCACAAATGATCTGTGAGCAAACAGAAGATGCAGAACTGCCAGTGCGCAATCTTTCCATCCTCCAGGCACATTTTGCTCCACAGACCAGGCAGGCAGGCAAAGATACCCACAACAGCCAATACCAAACCCTTCTCACTTTCTTTTCTTGCTACAAGCAGGTTGCAGACGGAAGCAGCATCCATGGTGGAGGTGTTGCACCAAGCAGCCGTCCTACTGGAGAAGCAACAGGCAACAGCAGAAACTGGATAGAGGCTTGAGGCTACCCTGGGTCTCTGATCTCACCCAGCTCTGAAGCCGGTCCCCAGGGATCTCCACCTGCGCCTGCAGTGTGATCCCCTGGGCCTGAGCAGGGTGTCAGCAGGGGACTCTCACCCACAGCGGGAAGCCCCAGGTGAGAGGCATGGGTTTAGCAGTCATGAACACCAAGTCTCACCCAGAGCACTTAAGGATGAGTCTTGATAGATGTGCAGGTTAAATGCTGGAAGAGCAGCGGAGTGGGGCTTTGGTTAGAGCACCAACATCAGCATTGCTCCAGTGACAGCCAATCTGACCAGGGCGTTCAAGACCTGTGCCATTCCAGCACAAGGCTTTCAAGAGACCAGTCACCTTTGGAACCACCAGCAGTTAAAGACGAGATGGTTGCCCAGCCTGACCACAGCCAGCAACCTCTGCTTTTGCAAGTTACAGTATGCATGAGCTCCTTGTCAGCATGCCCTGTTGGGAGTTGTGCGGCAGAATGACCTTGTCCTGAGCCTGCTCCTGCAGGCTGCCAGGGCCCTGATTCACCAGACGCATCCTTAGCGCTGGGCATACGCCACATCCCAGTGACAACAGCATCTGCATCTTGCTAATCAGACACCGAGCACTCAGCACCCACTAGAACTGTGCCCACTGGGGCAAGAGAAGGTAAAGACCATGGTGCTGGCACTGAAGCCCTCCACTCCCCAGCTCTCCTTCACTTGGCTTTCCTCTCCAGGGCACTGCTACATGGGAGGTCCCACACAGTGCCAGGATGGGACGCCCAAAGTCTGCATTGACTGGCAGCTCCCCTGGTTGCCTGTCTCTGCGGCGCTGGGTCCCGCGAAGGTGCCGAGCACCCCGCGTGTCCCACTCAGCACCCAGGGCTGACACAGCCACGTGTTCACACATGGCGTGCTGGGGCTGTTTACAGCTCCCGCACACCACCTCCTTTGTGGACCCGCTGAAAAACCCTAGTGTGCAGTACACCACTGTACACTTACATTGTTGTTTTTCCCCTCAGTAAGGCAGTAAATGACCTTTTATTCAAACAACAATTCCTAAAACAAAACCAAAAACCACCACCATCAGAAGATCTGTGAGCAGAGCGGGATGATTTGTTATTTAAGTAGCAGCCAGCCCTGTGTGCTATGCAAACAAAACCCACACTCTGTGTTCTCACAAGCCTCCTGCTGACTTTGCAACTAATTTTGTTAGCAAGGAGAGCACACTGCGCTGACATCAATGCATCAGTGAGACCAGAGATGTTTGTTCATAACTTTGTAACAAACATTGATCAATCGATTTTTGCCCGTGTGGGGAGGGGAAAAGCCCACAAACAAAACAAAACACATATGGGGAGATTTTTTTTAATGGCACAAAGGGCAATTAGGCACCCAACCTTCCACTGAAATTAGGTTCCTTACGGTCCTCTATGCTTTTAAAAGTCTTCCCCTTATGCTCAATGGAAACCAAATCTACTGTCAAGCCTCCAACAGAGGAAAAAAAATCAGCTGCAACCAAGAGAATAGTTAGTGGGCCTGCAAATGGCATTTCTGAATGCACCTGAACAAAAAAGACAGGTAAAGGCTCCTTGAAAAGTGAAGGAAACCCTGTCCCACATGAACCATCTTTTGTAGAATGTATTATATTAGTGTAAAAACATCAAAATAGAGAAAACACTAATTAGCTATCAAAAATAATGAAGTGTTCTGTAAATAGTGGAACATAAGCGTATTTACTCAGATACATCTCTCTCTAATGCTGGTGCCCATTCCCTTTGCTGTTAGCACTACCGCAATATTGTCAGGCTGCATCCGAGATCTTGCAAGACAGTGTGGAATTATGCCCCAAGGAGACTGAAGTCTAAGTACACAAGGGAAAAAGGCGGAAGGTAAACAGAAAGGATTTGGTCAAGGTGAATTGTGCAACAGTAAAACCAAGGAAAAGCCCTCAAGTCCAACATCGAGGCTCAGGTTGCTCAAATCCCATCCGCTGTGCACCAGCCTGGCCAGATGCGCTACACAAGTGAAGCTGTGCCACTCTTCAGATGCTTGCAGAACAGAGATACTCATTTATAAAGCTCATGAATTAACTGCCAGAACCAGACACCAAGGGACAACTTTACCCTTGAAAGCCTCTTTTGCCAGCATAGTCCACAGGTGTCAGTGACAGTGAAGCTGTCCTGTATTATAGCCCAGGTTGGGCCAGTGGTCCCTTCCCACCCTCAGTTTATTTTCTATAAACAAGGATATGTTTGCATTTCAGACATGAAATGTCAATGCCAGTGTTGGAATTTCTAGCCACAAGCTGTCGAGGTAATGGCTACTAACAGCGTACTCACTGCTGCATCAGGACTCACAGGCATGATGATCTCCAGATAACTTCTCTCGAAGACCCTCTCATCTCTCTAGCCACGTAAAAAAAGTCAGGAAAGTTGCAAACCAAATTATGGAGCCAGAGTCTTCCAGCTAGTTCTTTCCGACACTCCGTAAAATAGAGAAATCTGGTGCCTGGGTCCTTCCTAGCTAGCTGACTGTGCTACAGAGAAATGCTACGTGTTAGTCCAACACATACACACAAAATGCAGTCTGTGGAAGCCAACAAGTGCGAACTTCAGCGGAAGGAATAATTAAACAGCTAATTTAATTGAGGGTATAGAAATAGCTCAACTGAATATGGGGAAAAAGTGTATTTTTATTCAGAGAGAACTGACCCATATTCCTCTTTTGGTCTGTGGAACAAATCTACTATTTTGAAACGTATTTACTTTGCACACAGCTAGATGGCAGGATAGCACAGAGGAAACACCTGAGTCCCCTCACCTAGCTAAGGCAGGACAGATTATCCCCCAGCAAGATTCACCATGGCACAGCTGATTCAACTTCCATTACTCATGATGCAAACACGCCCTTCTGTACGGGAAACAAGGCTGCTCAGGTGAGCAACTGGTATTTCTGCAGACTCCCAGCCCCTAACATGACAGTTCTGTTCAAAGGGAGCTACAGAACACATTCTGATCAGATCTAAGCAAAATTTTATCTCAGCATGTTTCACCTGAGCTCCAGCCTTCAGCTTGTGCCAGCAGCATTAGATTTCATTTCCATGCCCAGGACTGCTGCCTGACCCCAGGAGGCTCCCCAGGATCCTGCCTGCCCTTTGCCAATGAGTTCATCAACGCTTTGGAGACAGATCCCTCCTACCACGTGCCTGCACAGCACCATGCACTGCAATGTAGTTGTCCTGCCACCTTTAGGTGCAAGGATGCTGCAGACAAACAAAGCCATCTTTAAGGTCAACTCACATGTGAGGTACGTAGACCCCTTCAGTAAGATCACAGGTGTAAAGCAGAACAGCTCAAACACAGTGTGACCCAGCAAAAGCACCCCCAGTACAGAAGAGGCAAGGGCTGCCAGAAATAGCTCCAAGGAAAACAGCATTTTGATTTAAGACCTGTACAACAGCAGCCAATGGAGAAGAGACAAAACACATCTTCCAAAGTTTACTCTTGCAGCCTAACAGTTGACAGTATTTACTTGGCAAGTATTTGTGACCTTATTTTTCCTCTGGAAAGTGTGCTCTGGAGTTGCACTGAAACAGATGATCACCTGCTCATTAGCTGGCTCCCTGAGCAGGGAAATGCCACACGGACCCATGTCAGCACTATCTAGCTGCTCCCCCTGCACAGCAAATGGCTCAGAGAAGGTGCTGTGCTGGGGCTGCGTCCCTCCTGCAGCCAGGTGACATTTAGCTGGTCTCTGTGAGCCCCAGAGCTAGCGAGCATCTCGCTGTCAATCTCCCACACTGCATCTCCGGGGGCCAGCAAAAGCCAGGATCACAGCAGCCATCCCCTCTGCAGTCACTAACCATCTCCCTCAGCGGCCTATTTCCACAGAAATAGCAGAGCTCTTTCGCTTCAAGACCAGCTCTGCTGCCAGCTTTGCCTGGAACTGGCTGGAAAGAGGACAAGGTGGTGACACTGGCTGCAGGCAGGGAAGGATTTTGAAGTCCTTCTTGATAAAATGAGTTCTCCTAGTGGTTTTGAGCGTTTATAGAATTCTAAATATTTACAGCTTTTATTTATAAGAATCAGCGTAGCTAAAAAATATCTGGGGGGCGCTGACAAGAGAAAACATGACTGTTTCATAGATTAACTAGACAAGTACTTGCATCCTGTCTTGATTACAGCATCAGGTGCTCAGCTCCAGTGAACCAGCAGATCCACAGGACTGACACTAGGGCTATTCTGGTTCGCGCAGGCTGAGGATCCAGTCAATGAAGCACTAAGCAATATCATTCATCATAAAACGAGGGTCTTTGGGAGCCCTATATATGCATTTACACCAGAGCTCCTCGCTTCAGACAGAGGCAGCACAGTTCATGCAGTCATCTGGCCCCCACCCAGCCTGGCTGCTTTAGCAGGAGTACAATATGTATTCTCCCCTTAGGCTATTTACTCACAGCTACAGATGTTGACATAACAAAGCGCTAAAGACAGACGGACAGAAGGGGAATAGTGTTGCAGCGCAGACACTAAGGGCTCTATTCTTCAGAAAAGAGCCTCTGACTTCCCCACCCAGCCCTGCAATTCATTTGAAAATCATCTGGGCTGGTGAGGCTTGCTTTCCTCTCCTGCAGGACACAGATAAATGTAAGTGAACATCATCTTTCTGTTTGTTTCTGTGCTGAACTGAGCCCTTATAAATCCATAGAAAAAACAATTGTTTCAAATCAAGTGGCTAAAGCTCGTGGATGTATTGGGCAGTGTGCGACTTCGCCTCCTGTTGACCTGCCCCTGCCAAGGAGCTGTGCTGGGAAGAGCATAGCTTTTTACTAATATTATCTTTAGAGAGCCAGATTTAAAGGGCTGAGTTCTTCCACAGGAAAAAAAACAACAAACTTGAATGCTTTCTGGGGGACACCACCTTGCATTTTCAAAGCTTTGCAACTACACAAAAAGAGCTCACCCAGGAACAGAATATAAGCATTTTAAAAAACGTGACCAGAAAAGCTGGGAAAGATAAGAGCAGGGGCTAGCCTGGGGCTCAGCAGGATGCGTTTCAGTGGCCTGTTCTACTGTCAGGCTGCCCAGCACAGCAGCAGCACATGCTGGTCCCAGTCCCTGCATCTTCTCCCACACTGCTGGGAGATTGCTGCAGCACGGGAGGTGCTGCGGTTTAGGACTCAAGAACCCAGAGCTGCTTTGTGAGCATTTCCCGGTGGATTTGGAGAGAGCTTTTAGGAACAGTCTGGTGGTATTTTAGCTGCAAGTCCCCAGCATAATGGTCAGAGGAGTGGAAATACCCACAGGTGGCCGGTGCTGGATGGCCAAAGAGAGGTCAGCAAGGCCTTGTAAAAATCACACTTCAGTGCTGTTCTGAGGGGCTCAGTCCTGTTCCCCACACAGCCAAGGTGTATTACTGTCTCTTTAAAGCTCTGCTTGGCTCATGCTATGCTGTATGCAGTGACCCTAACATTAAGTCCCTTTAGGAAAGCCCCAGGCTCACACCAAGCCCCACCAGGCTCCAGGAACCTAGGCACTCATGCACGGGCTCTTTGCATACAGTCAGCTGGCTGTTTGGAAGCCTTGCTCCGCAAACCAGCTCTCCCCCAAGCACCATACAAGATAGAAAAGGGATTCTGTTTTTTAAACAGTTGCTTTTTTTAAGCTTCTCATGCAAACTAAAGTTCAGATCCCTCACAACTGGTGGGAAAAGATATTATTGCCTGGAACCATGCCCAGAAAAACTCAAAGCTGAGCTTCCTTCTGACTCGGCTCCATTGCGGGCTCCCATCACTCAGACATGATGCCACCTGGTGCTTACAGGCAGCAAAACCAGCCACTTCCCCAGCAGCATCAGGGCTTCTCCTGGGCAGAGTTTGGAAGATATTCAGGGAGGAATAAGCAGCCCCCAGATTAGCAAACACACGATAATTCACAGCATTTGTTCTGCCAGAAGATTAACATTCCCCTTGCACGGCACTGACTCAAAACCCATCAACGTCTTAATGCTTTAGGTTGGGCTTCAAGGAGAATGTGGGTAACAGTTAAACTCTTAATTTTGCTAATGTCTCCATTGGATTGGGATTTGCAGGTTTTGGACTGCAGACGTCCCCGCTGCCCAAGAGCTGTCCTGGCACACCGCACAGCACCGGAGCAGCCTCCCATCCCAGAGCCTCACACCGCTGGTCCTGAAGGGGCTGTAAAGAGTCTTTTCAAAGAGCAAATAAATGAGTTGACTTCATAAAAAAGCAAGGAACCAAGTACACTCCTTCCCTCAGAGAAAGGGACTGAGTATGAAAGAGGTCTGCTTTGCAAGAATTAACAGTGGTTTTGTGGATAGGATTTCCCTAAAAAAAAAAAACCAAGGATGACATCTCTCCTACTATGAAGGTCATCACTAACCTTTCATCTCGATTTCCTGCAGTTCATGCCTATGTTCCAGCAAGCCAAAGCTAGGTAAGTTTTGCTCTATTTCTCACCAGCAACCACGCACCAAGAAACAAAAGCCTGACTCTTCCCAATGACGGATGCTTAATGGGAAGTCATCTTTCCTAAAACCAGCCCCAGCCCTGTGCTTCCCCAGCCCTCCTCAGCACCTGGCCAGCCCCTGAAGGCAGGCACCTCAGAGAGCTTCCAGCCTGGGCACTGCTTTGGGAGCAGCACAGGCAATTTGCCATCCCATGCCAAACACTCGGACTGCCCATCTGACCTGCTGCTGCCCTTGAACCCTGCCTATTTTTAGCCCACCTTGGCACATCGGAGGTCCCAGCAGCCAGGCAGAGCTCCAGAAGAGCAGACGTGGCTAACGCAGGGGATGGCCAGTGGCCAGCAGACCCTGTGCAAGGGAGCACAAGGACAACTGCCTGCAGGCGGGCTGCTCCAACTTACCACATCGTCCCACAGCTCTTCCCCACTGCCAAGCAGTGCAAAAGTCACAGCTGGGCACACGCTGCTCCTGCAGTGCCAGGGTAACCCAGAGAACTGCTTTTGAGCTATACTCTTGAATTTAGCCAGTTTTGCCCTCCCCAAAGCAATACAGCAGGCAAACTCACTCTTTAGGAGGAAACGTCATTCAAGATTGTTTCCCAGCAACCCTGAGGATAATCCAGATGTGCAAATTGATTTACACTGGATAAACCCAGTTTGTCTCACTCCTCAGTACGCTATTGCGTAAATACACAGTGTATCAGTAGGTCCTGCTCCACCCAAGAAATGTCCTCCCTCTGCCATGGGATCCATCTGGAAACCTTTCCCACCAAAAGCAAGGGAAGGTGGAGGGGTGGGGTTGGTGGGTCAAAGGCTGAATGCTGCTGCCATGTCCGACACCCAGCCAGAGCACCAGCAATGCGGGAGGTACATAAACAGGCTGTGTTGAGCACACCTCCAAGTAGGAAACCAGTGACAAGAAAACATTTTCCAGCTATTCGGTGGGGAACATTTGAACCTAAAGCAAACATACAAATTTACTGAAGACATCCATCAGCAGGAAAGCAAGTAGTAAGCAGAGAGATGTTCACCCTTATTGGTTTTCCATGTCTTGGAAAAACTAATTTACATTCTTACACTTGTAAAATCTTTCTAAAACAGACAAGATGCTTGAAATCTTGTACTAACTCCTGTAACAGGACAAGTGTCAATGCAGTTGAATCTCAAGGCTGGATAATTTGATCTTCGATGAGTGCTGCGGCTTTCAGGCAGATTTGAGAGCACTTTTATTTCCTTGTGCACATTGCCACCTGGTGGTTTTCCTCCCAGGTCCTAGAAGAGGCGCCAGAATTCACAGATGCAGCCAGAGCACATGTGAAGTTATTTGGAAATATCTTCATTTGCTTGATCACAACCTGCAGCTAGAGAAATAACAGGCTATGGAATAACACTCCATATAGTTACACAGCTCAGAGGTAGCTTTACCAGCCCTTAATTCCCGTTCATATCATTAACATTGTGGTAGTAAAAGAAATCAGGGAACTAAAAAACTTTGCATGTGGGATTATTTATAAAAGCAGCAACTGCATTTTTTTACATTTCTCCTGTTTCTCTGCTAATTACTGTTTAAGTTAAACAGGTATGTTGCTGCATAATTATTTGTTTGCAGATGAGGTTGACACTGGTTTACAGAGTACAGACAACCGTGTAATTCCCCTGTAGCTACATGGTAATTATTGTGCTATTATAGAGTAATTAAACATTCAAATAAACATTAAAACAAGGATTCCGTATGGGAGCTGCCAACAACCGTAGGACAGAAAACCAAACAGTAATTCCAATTATAGTGTACTATAGTGGTACCAACTCAAGCGGGTAGTTAAGAGTCTATCATCTTTTACACTACAAAATTTTTGTAGCTTTTCTGGCTGCACAAGTGTCTGGCCTAATGACCGAGCAGAGATCTAATTTTGCAAGATCTCTACATGGGTTAATCATTTTGCCATCCAGTTATGCCTCTCCTTTTCCTAAGGACAGAAGCAAATACATAATTTATACTGAAAAACAGTACAAACACTCCAAATAAGTGTTCTCCAGAAGACCTTTCACCATAGATGTCTTAGCCCTCCACAAAGCAAAGTCAGAACTGCTGCTGCCACCCACGTCAGGGATGCGGCAGCCCCATGCTACAGCCAACACCCCCCACCAACACCAGAGCCGGGGCAGGCTCCTCAAGCCATGTCCCAGCAGTGCTCTGGTTACCGGCTCACACAGCCGGGTTTAGTGTGTCTATTAAGACTAAATCTGTTCTACATTCATGTTTTATTTCAACTCGTTCCTGCTTAAATCTAACAAAATTCCCACATTCCCTCTAATGCTGGAATTGAGCAGAATACTTGTTTTGACATTTTAACTTTGCACATAGAAATTAGAGCCACGTCCTACCCCTTCAGCAACATGTCTGTTGATGCTACACAAGCAAAATAGTCTGGCTTTGCCCAGCTTGGTTTCTTTAAGAGACAAACCTAGATATTAACGTACTCACATCCAACTGTTAGTTAACTCTCCTAAGTGAGCCCAAACACGGAGTACTTTGTTGCATGTCAAAGTCAAATTATTAAAAACATTTAAGCCCGTGCTGAAGTGAGACCTCAGGACAGTGTGTATCACATGTAAGGACAGTATCAGACCAAACTCAAAACTCAGAGGTCGTTTCCCCCTACCCCACCCGCCCGGAGACTTTTCCCATGCATATTTTTTTTTTTTACTTTTTTAGTGCTGCAAGGAAGACCGTCGATAGGAAAATGACTCTGCTCAGGAGCAGCCTGAACATTGCAGCTCCTGCCAAGTGCTTCAAGCAAACCCCAACATAAAGCCCGTGTGCCCTGCAGCGCCACACAGCCCTCCCGACTCCCTCCCCTGCAGCAGAGCGGGCACAAGCACACGGGGTTGTTACAGGCACATCTCAAGCTGTCCAGTCTGTGGCAAACGTCAGGCTACAGAAAGTAAACTCAGATTTCCTTCAGCTCCATTGCTGCTGACAGATGCAACTTAAACACCCCCACCTCATCCTTAAAGATCTTCTGGCACCTGATTCTCAGCTCTCAGTTGCCACAGTCTGCGAGATGAACTGTGGTTCATCCGATAGTGTAAGGTATCTGCTTGGTTGAAATATTCTTGGTCCACCGTAACTAGTGAACCTGACAAGCAGATGGGAAATTCTGTACTGTATTTAAGACAGATCCTCTTATTGAGCGGAGAGGTATGTTTAAGGACAATCTATCCCTTTTGTGATAACTCCTCTAGAATTGTGTGAGTGTATAAAAGAGCAAACCCCAATGAGCGAGGGAACAAGAGGATCACAAGCAAGCAGGAAGAGAAGGGTTGTAGTGAAGTCTGCAGGCGTAACGCAGGAACTGCATGTCACAACACGGAACCGGACCTTCAGGAGATCACAGTACACACTGGCATAGATAAGCTTTCACAAGTAAACAAGTTGTATTTTCACTCCAAGTTGGCATCCGAGCAGGTGAGCCAGCCTGGCTCAGAAGGACCTCCACCTTCCGTAAGGATGGCTATACCATGCAATACACCTACAAGGGAAGTATTAGAGATCTCTGCCCTGTCATGCTTATTGAAAGGAATACCTGCCCCAAAATAGCAGCTCACTTAATTTAGTCAGTAACTTCAACTGCAGAAGCATTTCTGTTATGTCCTGGCTTCTTACGATGACATGACTTTCACACTACTCCAAGAGGATGCACAAAAACTGTTTTGGGGCAAGTTAGGATTATTTGTGGCAAAAGCATTTTCCATAACCATTTAACACTCATACAACGCTTTTCCAGCCATGGATCTTAACATTTGATGAAAAGAGACAAATATCATTAAGCCAAAGGCCATACCATAAATCATTTACGACTAGGACCAAAACGCAGCAATTCCCATTTCTTTCTCAGCCTCCCCCAGCGGGCACCTTGCAAAGGCTTGAACCCACGCCCGCTGCGGTCAGAGGGAAGCTCTGCCTCCATCGCGGGGGAAACTGGATCAGGGCCCATGCGCACTCAGTGTAAAGGCACAGATTAATGAAAGTAATTTTACTCGCACTGCCTGCAAGCCCAGCAATTAGCTGTTCTTCATAATAGTTCCCCCTTCTGTTCACATGCTGCTATTACCAAAGCACATGCACCCATTTAAACCTTGCGAAGAAAAAATCCCCCTGCATATTTATAGAGGGGCAATAACCTTCCTAGTGACCAACAGAAACAGATTTATTTTGACCATGGACAGATTACTTCTAAGATGCATACCAAGGCTCTCCTGACCCTTGGTTCCCTTACTCCATTTACAAACAAAGAAATCCTTGTGACGCTGGGAAGCCGCATACCTTTAAAAGTATAATTTTATTACCTTTAATGCATATATTTGTTAAGGTAGCAATAATAATCCCAGCTACTGTTATTCTTTTTTTGCTCTGCCCCTTCACTTAGCAACCAGTCTGAGCATTGCCAGCATTACTCTTGGCTTGCCAAGGAAACTATTTCTGTTCCTTGAATTTAATTTCCTTGCAGAGTTTAATTTATATTTTGTTGCTTTATGGTTGTCATGAAAACCCTCCTTTCCCTGCTAATTACAAGGTATGCTGAAATCCCCTCCCACTCAGCAGATCACCAGCTGTTGAGGGGGCTGGGGCACTACATCCATCCCCATGACTACACTCACATATTGTTGAGGACTACTTACTCATATATGCAAAGAATAGTGTCTTTCCAGATTTTGTTCACTGGCATCTTGGAAGAGACTTCTAAGGAAAAAGGAATTTTTCCACCTCTACACTGAAGATAAATCAATATTGATGAAGCCTAAACTCCCTGTAGAGGGAGCAGGCTTACCATCCCATCACACCCAGGACACTTTTGAGTGGAAACAATGCCTTTCAGGTAAGCACATGGCATCTATCATCTAACTTACTTGCTGAACCTTGCCAACTCTGTCAACGTAGCTTGCTCTTTGAATGAGAATTAAACAGAATTTCTGACTCAGGGCTCCAGGTTTCCTTATTCAGCATCACTAGCTTGAAGCACCCCTGAGGATGTATCCCAGCACACACAATTAGGAAATAGCTTTCCCACACTGCTGAACTTCTCTACAATAGTGGTCAAGTAGTGCTGGAAACAGGAGCATCAGGCCAAGGGACTCCAGTGGGGTGAGGCTATGTCATTGCCCCTCCAAGTACACCCTGCACCAGAACATGAGGATTCACTTGGACACCCACAAGAAAGGGGCAAGCTCCCTCAAAACAGATAATTATTTTACATCTTACGCCCTCCCCAGAGCTAGTACAGCAATGCAGAGACCTCTTGCCAAGCCTCAGCACACTGCAGGTACAGGTGAAGTTCACCTGTATCATGGTCTCCAGAACTCACTATGCTTCCAGATAAAGACAAGGTCACACCAGGGGCATCATCACTGATGCCAAGTGGGTGTCAAAAGTATTTATACCTTCTTAGCTGCCAGAAGAGAAGGAAAACACCTCTGTAACACGAGCCCAGACCCATCAGCACAAGCCACACACAAGCACTCACAGCCAGCACTGCAGGGGGGAACAACTTGCACGGGGGGTAGAAATGCACATGTTCAGGACCTACTTTTAAACACCAAAACAACTCCTCCAGGAGGTTCCTGGGGAGCTCTTGAGGGCCTTCTCCAGTCAGCCTAGACTTCTCTGCTGCTCTGTGGTGCTTTAGGACCTTTCAAAGCACCAAAACCTGCCTGTGCATGCTCTATGCATGAATTACAGTGGCACTCCTACAGCATTCAGAAGGTCTGGGGGCCATTCTTCCTCCCAGCTGCACCAGCCAGCATACACCAGGGGGGATATGTGGCTCACCTTAAGCCTGAGGTGCAAGCAGGGTACCCTCACCCCACTGGAGTTAGCAACACCGCTGAGCAAGGTGCTGTTTGCAAATACACACACAGCACATACACAAGGAAGGGGAGGAGGAGGAGGAAGAGGAGCAGAAAGCACCCACCGCTCCCCAAGCAGGGCCAGAGCCCAGCCCAGGGAGTGGGCCAGGTCCAGGGGAGCAAGCAGCAGGTACAGCCCAAGGACCAGGAGAAAAGCAACCTGTAGCACAGGTCCAAGATGCATCCAGGAGGAAGTGTAAGGAAGCCAGGAGAGCCAGCAGCAATACTGAGTACAGAGACAGCCCAGCACAGCTCAAACGAGAACAAAGGCCTGGCCCTGAGCTTAAATGGAGCTCCCAAACCAATGAGCAGGGCTTGCGTGGGTGGGGGCCCAGGTGATGCTTGCCAGGGAACTTGGGCTTATTAGTGTCTGCTGTGCCCCCATCTCTCCTTTCGTTCTGGACCTTACAAACCTCTGCTTCCTCTTCATGCAACACAAAATGCTGACAAAGCTGGTGGACGGGAAGGTGGAAATGTAGCTTTTCCCCCTGAAATACAGCTTTTCCTGTGTTAGGTGTAGCTGGGAAGTATATGCTAATAATTTGTCAAACACTGAACCAAAATCGTGGATAAGAATCATGTTTTTTGTCTAGAAAATTGAAAATGAAATAGTGTCTAAAACTGTAGCTATTACACAGCACATTATCTTGAAGGGCTTTGGTATAATTTAGATAAAACACCCTATCTCATTTTGGAAATGTCAACATCATTCTAAATGTACGTGTGCTTCTCCCTTGGTTTTCTATGAAGACTTACAACTCTATGAGCCTCTTTCTCCCGTTTTCTCCATTTTCTTCTTAAATTGGCAAATGAGCATTCCATCTTTCAAAATTTCAGGTATGTTCTTATATGTGGGAAAAGTGCATGTTCAGAGATGCCCCTGAATGGCTCCATTATGTATGTTATCAGCTGTGACACACTACCAGAAATAAAATCTATGCATCTGGATGAAATAGAAAAAATTAATACCGAGCTCCAGAGCAAGGATGAAATGTTTCACTTCCCTCCTGCGCTCCTGTTATTTATGTTGCACTTCATCCCTGTTGCTCCGTACGTGGTGCCCTGGCAAGGTGGGGTGTGAATTAGTGCCCCAGGCATGGGATCCTAGACTGAAATGAGAACCCCCTCCCCAAAAAACATCAGGCAATGTGATTGAATGAAGCAGCTGGTTGAGGTGGGCTGTGACACTGTATTTTGGGAAAGGACTGGAGCGCAGGAACCCCCCCAAAGAGGTGCTTCCCCTCTGGACTGTCTCTTTGCTTTGCACAGGGCTCCTGGCTGGGTTCAGCGCATCCCTAAAGACCCTCTGTGCATGCCAGGGGCTATACGGCAACACCAGGGGCTGAGGCTGGAGCAGGACGTGTAGGAGTTTGGCACCACCGAGCCCTTAGACCTTTAGCCCCCAGCACATCCAAAACCTGAGTGCGTTAAGAGCTGGAGACAACTGTTCCCCTCTAATAACTGCAGCGGCACAGCACAGGTCCACGTACATCTGCACACACGGACCCCCAGGCAGGACAGGCCAGTACAAGAGCAAATGGCTTCTCGTCCTGCGTCAGCCAACCTAAACCCCGCTTCTTGCAGGGCTGCGTTTCTCAGCCTGCTCCCAGACACCTCTGCCTCTACCAGCCTAAAGCCCCCTCTTGCTCTCTGCACCTCTCTTCAAGTGCAGCCCGGCAGGGGGAACCCAGCTCTTCCGGAGCAAAAGAGCTCGCTGACAGCAAAGGGAGCAGAATAATTACCCACCATGTCTCACACACTATTTGTTCCCCTAGCTGCGTTTGATTTTGGGAGAGGCTCTCACCCCAGAGCCTGGGATACCCACATTACCCTTCTTTCCATTGCCACAACTTTTTCTTCAAACCCTGGGAAAGCGGAAAATATGCAAACTGACATACAGGGAATTCCAGTTAAGCATACAAAACCCCTTTTTTTGGTGGTC
This sequence comes from Sula dactylatra, assembly GCA_013389905.1. NCBI lineage: Eukaryota > Metazoa > Chordata > Aves > Suliformes > Sulidae > Sula > Sula dactylatra. The sequence continues at coordinate 164,736 of WEKW01027077.1, forward strand.
AAACACTGGCCCGGGTTGTCTGTCTGGAGAGGCTGTGCAGCCTCCATCCTCAGCCATACTCAAAAGCCAACTAGGCACAGTCCTGAGCAACCTGCTCTGGGTGACCCTGCTTGAGCAGGGGTTGGACTAGATGTTCTGCAGAGGCGCCTGCCAACATCAACCACTGTGTGGTTTTCTGGTTCGTTGTTAGCTCATAGGAAAAGGTGTACAATTAACATGAATTTTATCCATGTTTTGCCATCTCCAACCTCTGATCAAGTTCCAGGAGTGTTTCAGACCCCCTGCTAATTGCCCTCCAATGGTTTCATACCATTCTTCTGGGAGAAAAAGCCCTCCTGTGATGGGAAGGGGAAAGCAGGGTACTGGCACAAAATACCACGGGGATGTGCCTCCTGGCAAATGCTGGTAAGCAGAGAAAGAGGGAGCAACAATCACGCAAGCCGGGCTTTGTTGCAGCTGCATCAGTCTGCCTGGGTACCTGCTCCCCAGTGTGAAACACCCGTGCGTGCATGCAGCCGGATGCGTGCAGCCGCTGTTGTAGGGGTGGACTTACAGCGTGGCTGGGTTTGGCTCTGTTTGCTTTGTACTGGAATCAGCCGTTGGACAAAAAGAACGCGATTTTTCCCCCAGCACATTTACATTCTCATTTACTTCTATGCAAGCTCCCCCTTCCCAGACCTGGGAGCTGGAGCACATCACACACAGCCCACCACTGTTGGAAACCACCCTGTACTATGGAGGAAGATTGTGGTAGCCATTTATCCTAATTAAAATGCCCCTTAGAGTGTATAAAGGTGCAGATTTACACAACTTGGCTGTTTGCTGTCACAAGCAAAGATGCAATCATACATCAACGCTTACCCTGAAGTACCTGTGACTGTCTACCACTCTTTACAGTGTACTACATGAATAAATAAAAAGGTTTCTAATTAGATGAAGACTGATCAAAAATACATAACAGATTACCATTCTTCTTTTTTACAAAGCCAAACATTTTGTGAGATGAATGCCATCCCAATTTAAACCTTTGGCTTAGCGTTCACAATTCCCCATATTAACCATTGCCATTTCCCACTTCTGAAGTGCTGTCCATAGCCCTGGGCACTGAGAGGCCATTGCCAGCCATGCAAGCAGCACAGTACTTCTCCAGTGGTCCTGGTGAGTGAGGATGCACTGGAGGGAAGGGCAAACCTCCCAGCGAGCACCGTGGTGGGCAAGGACAGACCCCGGCCAGCCCCAACTCGTAACAGCACCTTGCTGCACATCTGACATCCCCCTTTTCATCCTCCCTGCTCCCCAGCGCTCGCTTTTCTCCTCTTTATTTCAACTCGGCTTACTGTCCCTGTTTGCCAGAGAATGATCGCCCGAGCGAGCGAACGGGCACGGGGCAGGGTGGGACATTCCTGCGGAGAGGAGTGCGAGGCTGCCTGCAAACACGGGCTAATTTCCCCGCTCTGAAGGAAGAGGGTTATCTGTGACAAATACGACGGCTGCAGCAAGCTCCCCCTAAGCCAGCCTCAGGCAGGGACCCCAGTGTATACGGGGAGAGCAGCCATCGACACTGCTGCCTTTTGCACCCGCTTCTGCAATACACGCCGCGAGCACCGATGTGCCACTCGTGTCCCCGAAGTGGCCGGAAAGCAGACTGCGCAGTAGCGCTGGCAGGGACTGATGGAGTCCTGCGCAGGGGCCAAGTGATGACTGCCGTCCCTGCACACACGCCAGCAGCCTTCGCTCACCGCTTCTGCATACACAAACGGAATCAAACAAGAGGAATGTTTATAGGGATGCAAGTCTGCAGCTGCAATTTACAAGTTCATTAACAGTGTCCCTGCAAAGATCACTTTTTTTAATTGGAGTCCTAATTAGCAATGAATTCTCATTATTTTTCATTGAAATCCCAAAGCAGCTTTGGCACATTCTCTTTGTTCTTTTGAAAACAGGGAAGTGGAGAAGCCTAGGGGAGATAAAGAAGCAGCTGATGATATACTGAGGGGGGGGGGGGGGTGTTTTCCCCTCAAGCCATTCCTTCAGTTTAATACATTTTACAGCAATTTTACTTATTATTTATGATTTGAAGAAGTAAGTATTTCCAAAAAGAAACATTAACTCCATCACGGTTGATTGCTACTCTCTATCCTTCCCAGAAAGATGTGTCACTAGGCTAAGATGCACCCTGTAACGAGGCTGGGTTCTTCTTTCACTCAGGCAAAATCTCCATTGACTTCAAGAGGAATTTTACAAGTGTGGGGGCACAAATCCAGAAAGCGGCGATGAGAAAAGGTCTGCCCGAGGAACAGCAAAACAGCCCCCACAATTACAGCGCGGTGGCTCTGAACAGGGAAATGTTAATCAGATGGAGAGGTTTGCCAAAACCTTCATTAGCACCAATAAGGTCAGGCCCCAGAGTGAGCATCTGGTGCCGGGAACCGACCTTGGCACCTCGGGGTTGTTTAAAGTGAGCTGCAAGGACCAGATGCCAGCAAAAGCTGAGGGACAGGCTATTACTAAAGCGGTGGGTGAGATGCTTGGCATCACCGAGGGCACTCAGCTCTCCCCAGAGATGAAGCCTCTTTTGCAGAGGGTCAGCTTTCCAGCCAGAGCAGCCGGTACCCCGGACCATGCCGGCTGCTGGCAGAGAGCAGAGGCTGAACGGGCAGAGAGGGGCTTCCTTGCAGCCTGGGGGTACCGGGTCCCAAAAAGCCTCCAAGCATTGGCTTGTCTCATTAAAATGAGTATTTGAATGCAGCAGTACGCAAGGAGGCAGAATGAAACCTTTACATCACCTTGGAATTAATGTTTTGGTATCACCTGGGTAAAACGAGGTTTTCCCGTACTGAAAACCAGCAATCAGTCTAGCCCAAGAAGCCATCATCCCTTGCTAGTTAGAGACACACTGACGCTGTTTTTCTCAGAAGGGGAAATACATGGGCTGAGAGGTTATTTAACAGCGTAGCAGCAGCACCCACGTCCCCAGGCAGAGGAGCAGCACTCAAGCCTGGCCGCCGTTCCCTGAGGATTCACCACGTCTTTTGCCAGCTCTATCGCAAATGACTGCGGCTGTATCGGCCTCTCTGACTGTACAAACACAGCTCTTGGAGGCTGAGCTGTGCCTCGCTCCCGAGTAATGCCCCCAGATTTACTAGGCTGTGCTTCTCTGACGCTAACTCTGCTAATTCTTCGAGAGACATAAAAGTGAAAGGGAGCCCTTCAAGTAAGTATAAATGCAATTTTTCCTTGGTTTTGGTCCCTTTTCATGGCCCAAGTGACTTGGAAGGGCCGCAGTAGAGAGAAGAATCGGCCCCAGTAAATTTAACCACTCAGTTTTATTGCAGCTTATCTCACCCCAACCTTGCTAACAAGCAAATAATGAAAGAAAGAGAGATTTGTTTTCCTGGCGGAAGAACGGCGCAGGCATCTCTCCCTCCCTCTGACCTGCACAGAAATCGGCTCACGTTTGGAGGCGCACCCTGCTCCCGGCCGTGCCGAGGCACAGGGATGTCGCCGGCTGGCTGTCGCCTGTGAGGGGACCACGGAAGAGAAGCACATCAAGCGATGGGTGACCTACGCACACGCCGGTGACCAATGGATTTGGCACTGGAGAAGAGCCCAGCTGTTTGACCGTACCGGTACCTGTTCCAAACCCAGAAACGCTTCGGGCTCTTGGTAAATTTTGAGATTTTTTTTTCAGAGGGATGGATAATCATCGCATTGTTTCCACAGTCCTTCTACAAATCATTTTGATAATAAAGGACCTCCTGTGACATTAAGTACATTTTAATTACAACATTGTCTGTAATGCATATATCTAATTGCAAATAATTATTTTATCATATTTTGTCTGTATGTCTGTTATATGCGTCAGATATTATCTTCTGACTCAGTGGTACAGGTTAATTAAAATTTCTCTTTTAATATCATTTCAAAGCTAACCACATAATTTCATCTGAACACCAGCTGTGTTGGTAAAAATTATTTTTTATTATTTTTTCTCATGCTTGTCCATGGAAGAAAACCTGAGCTATTTCCGAAGGCTATAATTACTGCGCTGCTTTCTGCAGTCATTTATTTGCAAAAGAAGAGGAGAACGAAGAATATGTGTAACATCAGTGGCCAGCGGTTGCTTTGTGTGTTTCTGGTTTACGCTGCAGGTCTTTTTTGTTCTCTTTCTCATGTACAAGAGAACTTGAGATCTTCAGAAGGAGAATTTAACGTATTACATAGCCATTAGGTAAAGTCTGGTTTGTTGGTATAAACTGCACTCAGGGTTAAGACAATCTGCATGGTCATTCTTAATGTTAACAAAGCTCAGCTTAAGGGTGATCCCAGCCAAATGTTTTCTTCCTCATTTATTGTTCCTTAGAGTGATAAAGCGCAAACAGAAGCTGAGAGAAAAATTAAAATATGAAAATACTGTTGAGTCAAAAAAAGAGAGCTTAGGTTACATATATGGCAATATAAGAACCAAAACAAGAAAGCTGAGCAGAGGACAAGGGGAAAGAGAAGCCTCTTATTTCATATGGGAGAGCATTTCAGCTGTAACTTGTACCAAAAAAAGACCTTTACTCCTTATCCTCTGTGCATTATTTCTTAGGACTAGAAGTATTTCTGTAAGTCTGACTGTCAGCATCTCACTGCTATTTAAGACCGTACCACTGACAGAGTGTCTGTTCAAAGTCTGCTCCCAGGAAGACAGAGGAGCAAAGGCCAGCAGGGAGAGGGTTAAGACATGTCCCCAAAAGCCAGGATACAGCTAGGCAGCCAAAGGAGGGGAGCAGGGGCTCCCGGGACCTCCGCCGATGCTGGGCGGGCAGAGGTGAACGCTGCCAGGAGGAAATTGCTGGAGCTCTACCAAGACCATGAGTGACCTTTCCTCTTGGAGAGGGGTGAAGTAAACAACACTTATCTTGGATTTAGTGCAGTTGAGACAAGCAGCACGTTATCTCTGTACCGCGGCACACGGAGCAGGGAAGCAGAGTAGTGATTTTCCTGCTTTTACGGTGTAAGCCATCTCTGCTTTATTAGTCCAGTCTCAAGTTGAGCTGTGACACCTCCTCATGGAAAGATCTTGGCCAGGCAGTAGGTTACGGGCTTTCACAATTTGCCATAAACCTCTTCAACCTTTTGCAAGCATAGTTCGATCTCTCCCTAGTGGGTAGGTATTTTTACTCCATGAAATTTCCTCATTCTCCATGCTGTTTCCCTTTGGAAGGCATCAAGGGACTTGCAATCCATGTTCCTTCTCCTTTGGATTTTTTGCCATCCATAGACATAAATTCTTCTCTTTCCCTGTATACACAGTTTGAAATTCTGGCAGAAGGAAATCTGACGTCTTTTTCCTGTCTATCATTTTTACTATATCAATGACATTTTAATGCCTCATATGCTGCAATGGTTAGAAATTTTCCATCAGATTTTTCCTAAGTAGCCCAGCCCCAGAAGGTCCATTCCCATTTACTGCCAGATTTCCAGGGCCAGGAGCTTCTGAAAACCCAGTTCCCAACCACTGCTCTGCCTAGGGACACTCCTGCTCCCGGTTTCACGCGTGGTTTATTTCAGCATAGGTTATTTCAGCGCTATCACCCACTGTTCGCCATCCCGCAGCCTACTGGAAGGTGTGCTCGAAATAGGGCCAGGGCCAGATCCTGCCGCCTCTCTGAAGGGCCAGGGACCTTCACCCTGCCGTGCCAGCCTCCCAGCCCCGTGTCTCGCTTGCCACGGGCAGGGGCTCACACCTACCTCACACCTCACGTACAGCTATGGCTGGATGGGAAAATCGATTCCTCCACTGTATTTATACCTTTTGCAAATGACCAGATATAGCAGACAACTCAAGCTGATGCCACGACTGAAGACCTTCAGGTACTGTTACAGCCTATTCCCAAAGGAACCGGGCAAAGCTGCTGCTAGTCCCGCGTCCATACGCCAACCCAGACCTGTGCATTGCGGCACATACCACTTTCAGCTTAAATTAGAACTAAATCCCTCTGAGGAGGAAGCACTTTTGTGTAACAGAGAGTTCTGTCTGCTTTTCCTAAAGTAAATATTCAACTCCTATGAAGTAAGTGTTAAATAAGTAACTTATGCTAAATAATTAACTGTCTTCTGGGAAGCCTGCGGGCTGTAGTGTGCTTGTCTGAGAAGGCAGCACGCATCTTCAGGGGACACCCTCCGCCGATGCTGTGCACCTTTGAACTGCTCTTCTCCACCCGCCACATAAGCTGTGGCAGGGGTTGCACCTCTCCCGACTTCCCTTGCATTGCCAGTCTCTCCGACACCTTGGCATCTGTGTCATTCATTAATTCATCTGCAACAGGCAAAGGGACAATAAGAAACCCTTTGACTGGCAGATGGGAGCCACTGGGGGAGATCCTCAGCAAGTGTAACTGGACGAGGCGCTTTTGCTTTCATAAACCCAGCAAAACTTCGAAGCTTTGCAGAAGCTGATCCACGGAAAGCAGCTTGCAGGATCCAGACTTAGGAGAAGTCAGGAGTATATTAGAAATTAAGCACGAACCATATGTCTTCGAGTGTAAAGCAGAACCTTGTAGGTGCCGGGATCCATGCTTGCATACCCTATAGAAACACTGTTAGGAAAATAAACCCATCGAACTCACAGCCAGCTGGAAAAGTCTTTTACACAAGCTTAGTCGTATCAAGACTGAGAGGGCCGAGTGTCATTTCCATACGCAGCACCAACGCTCTGCAAAGCAACTGCACCCTGCACCTAAGTTGGGAAGCATCAAGTGAGTTGATTCAAAGGTGGGAATAAGAAGCTAGTGTGCCTTAATGGATGTGTCAGACCAAGGATACGCAACAGGACACAAAAATTAACTTCTAAACACAATTTGAAGTATTTGGTCTGAAGGACAAATAATCAGTACTGGCTAAGGTAATGATTATCTCACCTGTATGTTACTTAGGAGGCAAGCCTCTTTCATTCACTTTTCCCCTACCCTTTTTTCCGGGCTCATTATAAAGTGTTATATTGAGACAAGTAAGCAGAGAAGTTCCGTAATTTAATCTGTCATTAACATTTCAGACTCAACAGGAAAAGTAACCTTGCCTGTTCATCAAGTCCAGTGAAATTCAGGCAGCCGTATTTACAGCTGCAGCGGCGGGTTTCACCTTTCCACAAACTCTGCCGCAAGAGGCAGAGTTTATTACCACCATCCGCCCTTGCTTATGGCAGGTAAGAAAACAGGACAGAGATGCCACCCTACTGTGACTAAGGAGCTTAATGCATTAAGAGCACAGAAATGCAGGCCAACTCCTGCTTCTCCTGGCCCACCAAAGTCAAAACACTAGAGCAAATGAGGTGCATCCTGGATTTTTATTACTTTGACTATGATTGTGTTCAATACATTTTGTTATACGCTATGGTAAGTCACTGCTGCCTGACCATCACAACGTGATTTGCGTCATCTTTCTGATGTGGAATTCAGAAAGTAAGCATGCCTTCAAGACGATGATAAACAGACCCCTGAGACCCATAGCTAGCCTTCACTCCGCAGGACTGCCATGCTCTCACACAATGCATCAGAAAGACATTTAGAAGCTGAACAAGGACAATGTGGGACATCTGCTTGTACCCTCAGGTCTTGTGTCAGTTGTCCATGGCAAGCTGAGTGTGTAAGGCACAAGGACGGGCAGGTTGTGGCTTCCAGGAGCCAGCATGAGGCCAGCGCCGGCTGCCGTGAAGTGGTGTCTAAAAGGATCATAAGAGGCGCTGCGCCAGTCTCTCGCCACGTCACTCTCCATCCACACAGAGCAAGCGGACAGCCCCGGGGCAGGAGAGGTGTCCTTGCACCAGCACGCTGCTCTATTCCAGCTTGAGACCTTGCTGAGCGTTCCCTCCGTCCTTCGGATGGTGCTCAGGCCTTGGGCAGGCCTGACATCGGGAAGAGGCACAAGCAAGCGGACGCACGGGATGTGGGAGAACATCCCTCCTCAGAGGGCGCAGCAGCGGACCTGCTCTTTTGTGTCTTGGAGAATTTCAGGAAGCCTTTTCCTTTCCAAGGCAAAACTCTCAGGGGAGAGCACTGCTCAGCATCCTCCCCTTCACGTGATCCATGCCCCAGCGACCCGCTCCAGCAGAAAACACGCAGGGGATGTGTCCTGCCGCTGCTTCGCGGGCTCCCGTTAGCTGACAGCCCATGCCTGCGCAGCGGGCAGCCCAGAAGCGAGAGCAGAAAACATGACCAAAGACCAATACCGTGAACTTTGCTTCTGGCCCCCTGCCCCGGGCATCCCTGACAGTGTCCTAGAGGTGGCAAAGGCAAGGGCTGAGCGCCAGTGGCACGGACTGGCTGCAGGAAGAAGCAGGGGCAATGCCTGCCGCAGAGCCTCGCTGTTGGCGTGACCCCGTTACTCCCTGGAAGCACCACGCTGCTTCCAAGAGGGGAGGAACAAGATGCATGCGCCGTGCAATTCAGGGATAGCATGCCTGCCTGTAGCGTAAAAGCATATTGATAATTTAGGCTATTCTGTTTTAGACTGGAAATGTGCTGCCCCTTACCTGTATCGCTTATACACCACGGGTGCCTGAAATAGTAACTAATAGGTCTCTACAGCAACAAGACCGCACCCGGCCAAGAGGGGCTGTGCCTAGTCAGCAGGCTTTCCTCCTCAGGGCAGACGCTGCAGCAACCGTATTTTCAAGGTCATAATTTTCTCTTCTGTCTGTTTCTCTTCTGTGGGGTCCTGGCTGCGCTACGACTTCCCAGAAATCTCCCCCGCACTGACGTGATGCGGGCCTTCCTCCACCGGAGCCCGCACGAGCGGGGCTCTGCCCGCCGCATTATCCCAGCGAACACACAGCTAAAAAGGCAGATTCCTGCACAAGGGAGTGATTTATCAGAATGAATAGCTAATCCGTTCGCACCGCTGCCGTGCTTATGTTTGTACGTTCAGCTCACTTCAGACGTCACGTTGTGCCGTGACCTTTAAAAATGCTATTCTGTGATAAGTGATTACTTCTTTGTCCACTTAAGTGACTGCTTTATATAGATTTTACTTCAGATCCTGAAAGCTGAATGACCAAATCTCTTTCAGGAAATTATTCTACCTTAAGCATCAACTTTCGGAAACGCATCATCTGACTTTCTGGGAAACTGCAACTGTTACACTGATAGAAAACACAAGTCTCAGGATTTTACCAGTGGTTCCCCTGCACAGGCTGAAATCATTGCTGCAAGTTTACTGGCATTTCTGGTTTGCATTATGCTACATCAACTCATAAATGAATCATTTGAAAAGTTATATTTAAGATGTTTTAACTAAGAGGTTAAAGGTCAGGTGCATGTAATTCTGAGTTCCTAAAGGTGTCTATTCATTCGGATGTGTCTGCTTACCTAGAACTCACAGGAGAAACTGTTAAATGGGTCTTCACCTTGCTACTATACTGACTGCTTGCTCTTCACAAAACACAAAGGAATTTTACACCATGAAAAGTAGCCAGCATATGGTGATGCTTTTCCATGCAGGACAAAATATTGTCACATGTTATATGCCACACGACATGCAGAAGAAAACGCGAATTAGAACATCCATGGTTTATCGTTCAGTTTTGTACTGTGGCGATTCAGCTAATGCAAAGACATACCAAAAATACACAGGAAAATTGTCACAAATCTTTAGGATAACTTCCATTTCTAACAGCTTTTATTAGACTGTGTATTTCCAACTAATATGAGCTCTGAAAACTAGGAGAAGAGACTTCTGAGAAGCAAAGTCTCTTATCACACCCCATATGGAAGCATCTTAATTTCTGGGAGCTTCCAAGTTTTCCTCATCGCAGCCAAGTGGCCACAACCCCTCCTCACAGGAACCCACTGAATTGTGCCAATGCTTGCCCCTTTACCAGCCAGCTTACGTCTTATTTCAGAAGAGCCACTAGTGATACAGAGGTCAGATTTAAGCAGAAGGCACATTAACACTTCAACTGCAATGGCAGCAGGGTTGAATTTGGTCCAAGTGCCCTGCACCAGGCTTTTCAACGCTGCTGGAAAGAAGGTGGTGGTCTTCAAACCTCCTCTGGTTCCTTGCAGCTGGATATCACAACACATGCGCTCACCAGTGTCAACCCTCCAACCTCCAGATATGAATATCTTGCCCAACAGTCAATCAACTGCCTACCATCTACATACAGCTACATACAGCATCAGAGGCACTTTTTCATCTCCGCAGCTCACTGATGCACAAGAACTGAGTGTAAATAACCTTAACTCCATGATTAAAGCACAGAAGTAAAACCAAAAAACCAAAACCACTCCAATTATGCTAATGTTAAACAGTGCTGACTCACTGAGCTCTTCACATGACTGCATTTTCCAGGACCTAATATGGAGAGAAAGCACCGCCCTCCTTGAGCACCGCAATTCAAGTCATGAAATCTATATTCTGTGGAGCTTCCCACGAGAAGAATTTCTGGCAAACTTTAAAACAGCGAGTGCCTAAAGCTATGCAGTTAGGTGCTGAGCACCAAAATGCTTTCCCAGTTATCACAAAACTTATTAGTCATTAGAGCAGCTATATAATCACAATTGCTTTATCTGCAATAACAATGACTTCTTTTTTTAACAAAGCAGAAAGACAAAACCATGGAACAATCAGAAATTGCCAGAAGAGACAAACTCAAAGTTGCTGTTTTTATAAGTCAATTAAAATAAAAGGGAAGGGAAAAAAAAAAGAGAAAAGAAAAGAGCAAGCCAAAATTTTAGCCATGTGCTTCCTCAGCCAACTGCATATATTGATTTGCGGCAATGAAAGGGAAAAGCTGGAATGACCCAATTCGCTCTTCTCAGGAAGCTGCAGATACTCAATTTGCAACATGTGACCAAAAATGTTAGACAATTGTTGAAGATTTATAACTTTTCTAGAATGAGACATTGTGTAAGAGCCCTATGGGAAGAATATGCAATATGAATTACTGTAAGCCTTAAACAGGCTCCAAAACAATAGACTGTTGGGCGACAATAAATTCTCTGTATCTGATTCCAAGGTCGTGTGTTCAAACTTTTTGTATGAGAAAAAGGATTAAAGTTTTTTTTTTTTAAAAAAATGCTGCGTGTCAGCACTATTCCTCTTCCTATGACTCCAGGAAGCGAATTCTTAAAGAGCAGCAGTAACGCCACAAGGTTTGGTCACTCTACAGGATAGCACTACGAGACACGGAAGGTCTTCACCTTGCAGAATCCAGCTGCGCTTCAAAGGGGGGAAAGCTGTGCCACGGTCACAAGCACGTCATGCAACCAGCAGCACCCAGAAGCACCACAAGCCTACAGACCCCTTCCACCACAAACTCCCGCCGCTTGCTTACTTATTTGTTCGTTTTGCCAGGTTAATCTTCACCCAGACCAGTTCCCCGATCTCGCTTGCCTCGTGCCCATCCCAGGGATGCTGTCCCTCCCGCAGAGAAGCTGGGACTGTCCTTTTGCTAGCGGGACATAATTAGGGCTTGTTGATGAGTTGCTTTGGCGATTCCAGGCCTTTGCAGAAAGAACGATCCCTGAGAGGCCTCACAGGAAGCGAGATGTGGCAGTGAGATATTTTCCGCTCCTAACAATAGTAATTCTTGTGACATTTTATTCTTCTGCAATGATTCATGACTGAAAGATAATTTCTATAAATGACACACAAATTAATTTAAAAATAGTCCTGTTAAAAACTAAGAAGTATACGTGCAATTTATTTCTCTGAAATGCATTGTTTTCTTTTTTAGGACCTCATCCTGCCTCGGAACTTATTTACTTTCCTACCCATGATTTTTACTGAGAGAATCTGAGGGCCTTGAACTGAAAACCTGCTGGCCTCTAATTCTGGGGCAAGTCCTGCCCTTGTTGTGTAGCTACGAATCTGCTCAGTCTTTTACCTTCCCTGTGTGTCACGGGAGTAAAGACAGCACTTACTATTTACATACTTACGGTGCAAGCAGTTACTCAAACCCTGGTGGTTTTTCCTGTGAACAAAACCAAGGGTAGCTAGGTGCCAGCTCCCAGCGCTGTCCCCGTTCCAAACACGCCAGTGCGCCGCCCTGCCTCTGGTACTCTCACAGCTCTCCCCGCTCCGCTGCGCCTCACCGCAAATCACTGCGCTTCGCACCCAGCGCGACCACCTTTGGTGGTCTCACCGACCCGCCGTTGGTGTGGTAGGAGGGTGGTGACCTCAGCACCTGGAGAAGAACGGGCTGGGCGCCAAACTGGAGGCCCAGGGCTGGCGACGGGGTGCCCAGGGCTGGCGACGGGGTGCCCAGGGCTGGCACTGGGGTGGCCAAGGCTAGTGACGGGGTGGCCAAGGCTAGTGTTGAGGTGCACAGGGCTGGCGCTGGGGTGCCCAAGGCTGGCGCTGGGGTGCCCAGGGCCGGTGACGGGGTGCCCAGGGCCGGTGACGGGGTGCCCAAAGCTGGTGTTGGGGTGCCCAAAGCTGGCGATGGGGTGCCCAGGGCTGGCGCTGGGGTGCCCAAGGCTGGTGACGGGGTGCACAGGGCTGGTGCTGGGGTGCGCAGGGCTGGTGACGGGGTGCCCAAGGCTGGCGCTGGGGTGCGCAGGGCTGGCGCTGGGGTGCGCAGGGCCGGTGACGGGGTGCCCAAGGCTGGCGG
>WEKW01027077.1:178438-198116 GCA_013389905.1 Sula dactylatra
GGGCGCGCCTCCCTCCTCAGCGCGCCCCCGAGCGCGGTACAGGGCTGCCTGGGGCGGCTGGGTGAGAGGTGTCCGCAAGACGAGAGCAAAACGGGCCGGTGAAAACGTCTCGTAGGCAGCCCTTGTGGAAGATGCCCCTTTCTGCCTTGGGTTTCCTCAGCTCTTTTCAAGCTCCCTTCGCAGTTCTGGGGAGCTCTGCAAGCTCTCCTGGCTACGGCTGCTGAAAGGTAGCAGCGTGTGTCCTTTTCAAAGTTACAGGAGCCGTTAGAGAAAGTTAATGGTGCGTTTTGCTGCTCCTGGCTTTGGGAACTTGTGTCGCCCGGTGTCAGAAGTATTTGCGGTGTCAAAAGTATTTGCGATGCAGCATTGTTCGGGTACAAGACAGTACATAAGTGCATCTCCTGCAGGGTTCTTCTGAAGATCCATTCACAGAAAATCCGCTCTTGTCAACAACATTACTTTGTTTTTTGTGGGGCTTTTTGTGTGGTGTTTTTTTTTAAAAAAATTTTATTTTTTAAAAAAAACTTTAAAGGGGGTCAGGTAATGGTACTTTGTGATGCCCTTCCCAAGTCTGTGGCAAGGTGGAACCTCTCTCTAATGTTGCCTTGCAGTTGAAGTCTTAACTCTGATCTTTTTATTCTGAACTTTGAAACTGGTTGATGTATTTCAGCTGTGAGCTTTGATTTGCAAGGATTTGGGTGGCCTCGCGTTCCCTGTTAGTCAGCAGACTGCATCAGGAGGAGGCTCTTTTAAGAGCTTTTGTACCGTGTCCCAATTCAGGAGAAGCAGTGACAGCGTTAATGTTTGTTTATCACGTTTTAGATTGTTCTCCTGAGAAACAAGGGGAAGAAAACTACATGATTTGTACTTCTTGTGTGCTGCAATCACTTTTTAGTCTACCATTTCAGTCAAATTTGGCAGGTGTGTAGGAGCCCCAAAGACACGGTGTTAGCGAGTGTGAGAAGTAAGTGGCTGGAGGAGAGGGTGGCCTGAGGTTAGTGCCTCATCGAGAGACGGCAGGAGTTGGGCACTGTATCTTCTGCTGTGGAGCTGCTCTCTGGTCGGTCCGCATTGGTGCCGTTCCCCTCGGACCCCCTGCGTGCTTGCTGTCGGCGGCGTGAGGGATGTGTGGAGCCAGAGTCGGAGCAGCGCAGGCCCTGCGGAGCAAAGGTGCTCCCTTCAGCCCTCCGCCTGGTACGTGCACCAGGCTGCAAGCCTTGCGCTGAGGAACCTCGCTGTGGTTTGCAGTGTGGGCTCATAGGTGGTGCTCGAGATTGAGCTTGAGATTAAAAGCTTTTTCCTGTGACGTTCCACTGATAGGAGAAAATACACAAAAGAAGTTCTGAATATACTGCGGTGAAGCGAGGAGCTTTTGTGGTGAGGACACTGAGTGTGATCCTGAGCAAGAAGAGTAGCGACTAGTCCCTTTGAGAAAGTTGTACTTTGTGAGAGCATGGAAACAAATGAGCAGAAGAGTCTGCGATAGTTTAGCTTGTTATGGGCATCTTGCTGATTTTCTGGGGACATATTTCTGACAGGTGTGAGTAACCATCACTCTGATTTTTTTGATGCTCTTCCCCTGTGATCCTACTGCATTTAAGTAGCTAATCAGAAAAAGAGATTTTTTTTTTTTTCTTGTGGGTAATTGATTAGTGGACAAAGTGCTGGACAAATCCGTAAGTGGTCCTGTGTCATGCTCTAAAAGTGGCCGGATCTTGCTCATTTTCTGAGCAGCAATACGTGTGAGTTCGACGTGCCCAGCCCATAGATACTGAAGCTTCACGATTTGGACTCGCAAGTAGAGCAGTTCTGACCGCTGTGCCTGGTGTTGGGAGACAAGAGGCTCATGTGCTCGAGTCCCTCAGCACCTGCAGTCTTCATGTTTTCTGGGAATGGTATTGGACCTTTGCTTTGGATTTAGCTGCGAGTGAGGGGCATGTGACTGCTCTGGTTATAAATTCCTCCTATTCCATATATGCGTGTAAAAAATGTCCCTAGTTAGCAATCTGGTGGTCAGCTTTGTGTTAATCTCCATCTGGGGACCAAACGTGTACATTTTGTACTGGAGGTATATAAAGTATTTTGTTTGCCTGTTATCATTTTTGTGGTGTGGTGGTTTTTTTTTTTAATCGTACCATGTATCTAAGTGCCTAAGGGCAGGAATTTGAAAAGACAGGAGAAGATACCTTACCTGCGTTGTGATATGCCTTTTAACTGTATATGTCCTATTGCTCATGTGCTGTATAGGCAATATTAAAATAATGTCATGTTTCATTGTAAAAAAAAATTTGGGGAAATTCTTAGTTGATGAGATGAGGTTTAGAATGTTTTGTGAAACCCATCCTGAGAAAGATTGGTCTAAGAGACTGTAGCGTGAGCTCGCAGACCTTACATTTCTTCCTCTTCCACCAGCCTCACTAAAATAAAAGGACTTGAAGAAATCAGAAATATAGCAACTTTCTGTTAATGTTCCCCTTTCAGCCTCTCGGAAAGACACACCTGAACCCGAGGCTCGACTGGTTTGAGATGCAATACTGGACTTGCTGTGGCTCTTGGTTATAGCCATCTTACGGGAGTGTTGCGTTTTTGTGTGCCACTGTGGTACAGAGGAGGTTGTCAGGCTCCCGTGACGGACCTGACGGGTGGAACAAATGGAATAATACGCCTATTAGCGTGACGAAATTAATTTATGTCCCAAAGCAGATGGTACAGAAGGCAGTGTTGTCTGGTGGCTTTCTGTAAAGAGAGAAACCTTTTACCCAGGTGACGAAGGGGGAAAAAAATACACCCATCATTTCTCAGGAAGTATCTTTTCTTCCAAGTGTCTGTTACATTTGGAGACAGTGACCGGATTTTTTGATTACACCTATTATGGAACACTGGTTTTCAGTGAGAATTGTTATCAGTGCCAGAGGGCTTGGTAGCATATTAGTGGCTTATTGGCTGAAGTGCTGGGATAGGACAGCTGGCTGCCTTCTAGCGGGTATGCTGTGTTGCAGGGACTGTGTCAAAGCAGGCTCTGGTTATGTTCCTGAGACGTCTGCTTTTGAGAGCGTCAGTGTAAACATTTAAGATAATATGGGAGTGGCTTTTTGAAGATAGTATCTTCATACATATCGTTGCAAGTGCGTGTTTTATGGTATTATTCAGCACAGAAAATGAAGCAACACATGGTAAGAACTTCTCCTGTATTTAAGGAAAACAAAGCTTTTGGTACAAAAGCTCAAAAATAGTTGGATATTTCTTCTTTTTTTTTCTTCTCCCTCCCTCCCTCCCCAGTGTGGCACTTCTTGTACTGGCCAGGGGTAGGAATGTGCATGTCTTAGTGCTCCTCCCACCCCAGCCATTTCACTCCCTGTCCCCAGCTACTTCACTCGGGCCATAGTGGCACATGTTCTCAAAATAACTGTTGCTGTTTTTACGGTTCCTTAGGAGATGCCATCCTTTCTTCCTTTGTTAGTTGTAAATCACAGGAATTAAATTGTAAACAAAATGTCATTTACTCTTCTGAGATCCTACTGATGCAGGAGGATAAAAATCAGAGAAAAGATGATAACGGGGAGGGGTGAGGGAAAGCAATGTGTATTTCCATAAATAAGGGGTTGTGTGAGCACCAGGATCAGTAACGCCCACTTTTTCATTGCTTCTGGTCTCTTAGCTACCATCTGTGTAAGTTTGTTCAATACCCAAACTGCAAGAAAAGATTCCCGTTATGTTTGCGTTGCTTGTAACACCTCTCAAGTCTCTAATGCCCTTCAGGATCTGAGTTCCTGCTTCTGTGGAGTAGTCTACCTGCATGACAACACAAAACATGAACCAGAAAAATAACATTAAAGTGGATGTTTGCTCGTGTTAGGTAAATGACCAGAAAATTTCCTTTATTTTATTGCTATAAAGATGTACTAACTTTCAGAACTTTTGTAAAGTCAGTAGGAACTCTTTTTCCAAATACAGTGTGTGGAAGTGTTAATAGTGTGGCCTTTTTTAAGGTAGGCCTGAAAAATAATGGTCTTGTACGTTGCCACCACCACTTATAAGTTTGGCTCTTTCACACTGGTTGGCCATAAGTGAAGCCCTCTACCCTGTTTCCCAGAGTAGTTTCTATGGGACTTTTTTTAGTGTAAAAATTTATCTCCACTCTTTAAGACGCTGTTACTGTGGCTGGTCTTGGGTAAAAAATATTCTTCTTTTAATTGAAAGGTTTCTTTCAATGTTTTCTCCTCGAGTACAATTGAAAAGTTTGGTTTAACATCTTTGCATTGCTTAGTGTTACTTCCCTTGGATTTTTCTTCTGGCTTCAAAAATTGCTCTGTCATGACGTAGTATCTTTTATGAATAATGGTGCAATAGGAGCAACAGCTACTGTCTGCTGGGGTTCTCCGGTAATCTAGATGATGTCACTCTTTGCTCATGCATAAAATGGGATGGACATGACCCTTTAAGTCTTTATTTCGTGAAGGTGATGAGCCTTTTCTTCGTGGTGTTGTTGTTCTTACTCATTTTGGAGTGTGATTTGCCTGGGAACTTTGTTGGTTTGAGGCTGGAAATTCTAAAGTCAGTCTATAGGCAGTCTCTGTGAACAACCTCTGGTGATTTCACTTGGCCGCCACCATTCATATTGCGCTTAGAAATAAGAAAAAAATGGGAGCTTTCCCGTTGCTGCTATTGAATATGCTGCGAGCTGCCTGGGAGACGGTGACAACAATTAAGTTGAATGAAGGGGCTGGATTTTCAGGTTTTTTATACTGAATAATTCTAAGGATGATAACCTTCTTTTGAAAGTAGCACCGGTTTGGTGCAGTTGCCCAACCCAAATTGTTTTACAGATTTGTGGATAGTGTTGATCCTGGACTTTGATATTTGCTGGGGTGGGTTGTTAGGCCGTGTACGCGCTCACTCTTGTTTTTAGTGTCCTGATGGGCTAAATCGTGCCTCGGAAGACTGGGTGCTGGCTGGTGTTTGAATTAATAGCGTGCACTTCAGAGCCTGTGCTGTGGCACTTTGCTCCTGGATGCGTGCGTAAAAGCTGGGCTGTTTTCAGAGTTACAGCACTTTACGTGTATTTCAACCGTGTCGTTGAAGAAACTGTCATTTAAATCCTGGACTGGGAAAGGGCAGCGTTTTGTGCGCTGGTGAGCGTGCTGGGAGTCCTGCTGCTACCGGATGTGGGGCGCTGCTGCGTCCCTTGCTGTCATCCTTTTCTCTGTTGAGCAGTGGGCAAATACATGGTAGACCCGATACGGCTGCTCACAGACTTCAGTTTAGATTAAATATGGAATTTATTAGGTTACCAAGTGCAAGCCTTACATGTTTTCTTCTTAATTTATATTTTTTAAAGAAAAAGATTATTTCATTTAACTCCCTCAATCAAAAATGAGATGATAAAGGAGAGTAGTGGGGTTTTTTAGTTATGACACTCTCTTGGTTTGCACAGTTCCATACAGCTAGATTAATACAAGCTTAGCAGAAATTTTCATGTAGAGACTTTCAAAAGTGAATGCTTCTAAACTTTTTGCTGAATTTAGAACAGCTGTTGTTAGATTTCATGTGAAATTTGAGGTGTTAAAATTATGTTAGAAACTGTTGTAATTTGAGGGGGTTTTTTAGTAATGGTATGTTTCTGTGCTGACATTCCTTTGAAAAAATGAGGGAAAATTATCTTTTAGGCTTCTGTTTAGCATTTAAAGCTCTAATCTCAAAAAGTGTGGGTTGTTTTTTGTGGTGGGTTTTTTTTTTTTTTTTTCCTTCTGGAAGGTAAGTAAAAATCATGTGTCGTTTCTGGGGTGGGGCTAGTAATAAAAGTTTATCATTAACCAGGGTATGACTGCAAAGTTGTCTCTCCATCGCCTTTAATTTTGAAATACTTGAGATAAAGAAAACTCCACAGAATTGAGAGAACTTCTATATAAATAATGTAAAACCAAGTGACTTTGTAAGTTCATGAAATTAAGGGAGGACTTCTGACTACTTAAATGTCTGCAATAAGATTTGATAGTTAACAGAAAAACACAAGGAAAGCTGGTGTGGTGAGGACAGGATTATCGTCCCCTCTAGATTTTTTTATACGAGGAAGAGTAATAGGAGCTAGGCAATAAACTCAAATTCTTATCAAATGGTACCGAGTGGTTTCCCTCCCTAAATTTTAAGCTTAGATGGTAAGGCAGGTAAGGGTGACTGTCAGTCATCTAATAAGCCAACTGTTTCACATTTTGTATCAAAGGAATGTCACGTGTACCCTCATGAATGTCTCTCTCCTATAAGTTGCCGTAAAAGCTGTAAAGTGTTAATCGGAAGCAGTAGCCAATGGGTCACCTGTCATTGTTTGGGGAGTGGAGTTAGATTATGCGTGTTTTTGGAAAGCCACTATGTATCTGATGGCTGATAGTGTTTGTCAGGCTTCAGTGCTCAGGGTTTGGAATTCACTAGGTGGCTGTTTTCAACAGTAGTAACCTGAGAGCTATTTAGTAAACATAAATCAGTAAATATAAAAGTACAAATATGAAAATATAACCCAACACCTGCAATTCAATCCCAACCTTGCTGTTTAATTTCCTTGAATGCTCATAAATACTTATTCAGTCAATGTGATTTGCCAAAAGTCAGTATTTTATCTTAGTATCTTAAATGAAAAATGGTGCATGAAACTTTCACTGTTGTTTTTCCATTTGAAACACAGAAGAATGAGCCTTATCCTGCTACAAGCTAAAAGATACGTGTAGCAGTGATCCAAGTTACTCTCTTAGGCTTCCTGCCAACGTTCAGCAAATCCTCTTGAGAAGCAGTCTTTCTTGTCACGGTCTCTGTTTGTCTGCGATGATCGTCTTTTGGTGAAACGGGTGGGAGAAGCTGAGTTGTGGGAGAGCCAAAGCGAGAGAGCAGGAGGGGAGCTTGCGAGACTCGGACGTGCTTGCTGTGGTGCTGCCTGTCTGGAGATGCTTTCCCTACAAGCCGGCGTGACGTAGAGGGGAGAGAGACTGCTGGAAGGGATGTTGTCACCAGCTTGGCTGGTCCTCCTACCAGCCAGAGATGGGCTTAGCAGGCAAAGACATCGCCTGCCTCTCCTGGGCCCAGAGGAGCAGGGCGAAGCATTCATGGTCAGTGCCGCTCTCGGCTGCTCGTCACCATGAACGCACACAGTGAAGGAGTAGAGAAATGGTGTTTTCTTAATGTATGCAAAAAAAAAAAAAGGAGTTTGGTGGCGAAATGCCCGAGAAAGCTGTATCTGAGCACTGGAATCATTGGGGGTGTGGCTTATTCGTTATGTTTTGGAGTATTTGGGTTTTTTTAAGTGAAATGGGCAGCAGTATCAGGATGACAACCTGCATGCAGGGTTGCAAGAAAATCTTACTTTCCGAGTGAATATCTACTCTTAGGGCAGAAAATGGGAGTATTGTTGTTGGCCTCTTTTAAGGTTAGAAATTGTTTCCCTGTATATCTTGTGAAGGAACATACGGAACAAAATAGCTCAATAGGAAAAGGATGTAGCTGTAGGAATGCATGCTTACATCAGAATAACAGATGAGTCACCACTGAAATGCCACATTTATAGAAAAGGAGAATTTACTTTTTTTGATTAGGCAGTTCCTTTCTCTTCCTTTCACAATTTCAAGGGAACGTTCCCTTTTTGTTTAGATTTTAATGACCTCATTCCTTCATATGCAATCCTTGTAAATGAAAGCCTTGTTTTCTCCTAGAGCTGTATTTAACAGGACGCATTCATAGAGAGGAATAATTGCACTTCGCTTGCAAATTCGAGACCAGTAGTTTGTAGGAAACAAATATCATGTAAAAGAGTTTTCATACACTAATTGTTTCCGTAGTACAAGCAACCAAACAAAGACTTGCTACTGAAAAGTTATTAATTTAAAAGGAAAAAAAAAAGATAAAACCAGCAACAAACCAAAACATTGTCTAAGGCTGAAGTCATTCTTTCTTCCGTGGTTGTGTGATATTATTGGGTCTTCTTGCTGCCATCAGCTTTGTTGTCTTGATTGATGAATGGGTTTCTTGAGAGGTGAAACCTCAATGAGAAGACGTGTTGTTAATAATTCTTGCCCCTTATCCTCTTAATTCTGGATGGAATGATCTATCTTTTTTTGACCAAACCAGTTACAATAAAGGGCAAAGAGCTTAAGTGTGTTTTGCAAGTGTCAGGTTTAGAAAACAATGGATTTTTTTTCTTAAAAAAGAAACTTATTTCAGATTTTAGACCTAAGTTAAGGTTAGGGAAGTGGTACGTGATTGGGTTTCCATTCTTTTTTTTTTTTTAAATGAATTGGAAATACGTTGTTTTCTGAATTTGCTTGTCAGATAAATTTTAAGAACTGGATTTGCAATTTGCATACAGATATCATTGCTGGTGTTTGTTTTTTTTCCAACAATACCTGCTTGTTTTGATAATACAGAAGCCATTTAGATAGGTAAGACACATCCTGTGGGTTTCTGGGTTTGTTGGGGTTTTTTTTGGGATTGTTTTTTTGTTTTGTTTGGATTGGGTTTTTTTGTGGTTTTTTTTTTTGTTTTTGTTTTTTTTTGAAAACAAATGAACCTAAGCCACACTGCAAACTTTCATAAATTAAGTGCAAATGGAATTTTCCCTATTTTACTTGCAAGGATGGAATCACAATTTAGTACAGAATATTTAATGAAGTCACTAAAATTGTTTTGTATTGCATTTATTTCATTCTCTAATACTAAATTTGTGTGAAGACTACAATTTTCAGCTTTCTGAGGTTGTCTAATAACTCCATTTGTTCTTCTTTTCAGATATTCTGGATGGAAGTGACCTGAAGCAATTTTTTGAGAGCAATTATTCTCAAATTTATTTTATATTCTATGAAAACTTCTTAACACTGGAAAACAGCTTGAAACAAAAAGGTAAGTTTTAGAGTTTTGCCAGCAACTGTTGAGTCAGTTTTCTCTAACTGTTCACAAAAGCATTTTGTTACAGCTTATCTAATGATTATGTAGTCCACAATTATCTATCTTCGCATTAATAGTTTCATGCATTATTAATTATATTATTTTAATTTTATGGTATCAGAAGAGACGAGCATGGAAATTGCTCTCTGAAATGTCCTAAGTAACTGAAAAGAATTCTAAATACATTTTTATGGCTAAGTGTCATTTCAGCACAAAAATCAGGTCTTGTGCATTTATATATGTATCCTCTCATCTTGTTCTGAAGTGTTGAAGGCCTTCATCCTATAGTTAAGCATATGTCTGTCGAACTGAAACATTGTCAGAGATCCACAGACCAAATCTCAGCGTTGAAGATAGGTCGGTAGGAATAGCTGCTTGCCTGGAGTTGAGCACAATGACAGTGCTTTGCAGGTCTGGGACTCTAGATGTCCCTCATTCATAATCAAGAGAGAGGCACTGAAGTTTGGAAACATCTTGCTCCTTTGGTATTAGATAAAGGCAAAGAAAAAGAAACCGAGTGCAACATCTTTGACTTCAGTTGAATAACAGCGTTAATTTCGCCATCTGTCTCATACAGTATATGTTTACGGCAAACAATATTGTTTTCTGTTTTGCAGGGAATAAATCACAAAGGGAGGAGCTGGACTCCATTCTCTTTGTTTTTGAAGTAAGTTTTCCATACCATGAAACTAATTTTTATTTTAAATCTCATTGTCATTATATGCTTACTTACACCTTTACAATGAGGGGTGAAACCAGGTATCAATCCAAATGAGAATAGGTGTCTGTGACTATACAAGGTGAAAGGCAGAAAAGAACTAGTGTGTGCATTAAGTTTTCAGGTACAACAACAATAAAAATTGTATTATGCAGTGGGAATGTTGCTTGAATAAATATCCAGAGTTAAGAGATTTTATCAAAATGACTTGAAAATCATACAGTAATACATTTGTCCTAAGGAACTGAGGATCAAGTCTTCGAAAATGTCCTGTTGTTTTTCAGCAGAATTTGGGAGCAAGTGGTCAATAGTTACATCGCCTCTGTTAGGCTAAAGCTGTCAAAATAGTTGACTTTTTTTTTTCTTAATTAAATATGTTCTTGCTTCTGTGTTTTATGGGGGGCTAGTTCAAAACAGCAGTACTTTTCCCCTATGCTTTGTCAGTATGAAGGTCAGTGTTAGGTTTATTTTGAATGTGTCACAGCAGGAGTTTGGGCTCTGCTCCTTTCAGATGGAGGCATCTATTATGACTGCAGTATGTGGTCTTGCAGCACAAGGAAAATAAAGGGATAAGAGTTGTCAACTACTGCATATCAGTTTGATCTCTGTGTGAAATGTTAATTTGTTTAAACTATTTATTTTTTTTAATTCAGTGGAGCATCTTTTACTTCCAGAAGCATATCCTTCCCAGCACTGGCGGTCATAGCATTTGCAGTGTCTAGGGAGGAAATGTTAGCTAGTTAACTTTTGCATAATCAAATTAGGCTGTCTTTAATTTAAAGAATAGGCTGTGATAGATCATTTTCCAAGGGACCTCTTTAATTAGAGATATGACCTAAATACCCTTGGCTGTGAGAAAATATCACTGGACCAGATGAAAGCCTAACATATAAAAATTTTTATATTGTATATCAGAAGTCTTTGCATAAGCTCTACCTGTCTCTGAAGTCAGTCATCAGTGGTGCCTTTAGTTGTTTTTTTTTTAACAATTCATTAAGTAAATGATTGGCCTGATTTCTTTCTTAAAGGTAAATACACATATCATCTGTTGATCTCTCCTTGTTAATCCAACTACTAACTTTACACTTGAATATTGCATCATAGAAATGTTATCTTTGTTTATATTGTGGGTTATTTTTTGGTAGGTGCAGTAGGAAAAAAAAACTTTCAGAGGGACTCTAGAAATTGAAATGAAAATAAAGGTTAAAAGTTCTCAACTCTTATCCCTCTCTCTAAAAATGGAAAAAAAACCCCAACCTAAAAGAAAAACCTCAGAAGTATATGGCTTCATTTTTTTTGCATTAATATATAGTTCGTAGTTAGAATAATATTTATATTGACAATAAAAATTATGCTGTTCAGCCTAACATGCCTGTAATACGAAAAATGGCTGTGAAAATCATGACATGAAATTCTGGATATTTGTGGTGTCATCTGACTTTTATGAGGTAGCAAGTTCATCTCCCTTTTCTTCTCCCTCCCTTAGCTCCTTTAACTACAAGACTGCATTTTCAGACGGAAATCTGAAAACCAAATTGTGGTTTCTGCTACTTAGAATATTAGTAAAGGAGTCTGCTTTAGGATTTTGCATGAGGCAGCGTCAACGAACATGAGCTCATATATCTGCTAGGACTGTATTTGGGGCAGGAGAAATTCCTCCTCCTCCTCCTCCTCTCTGGGCACCCCCAGCAGAGAAGGCATCACCGCATCTACTGAGCAAGGCTGTGCAGTTTAATTGGAGCTCATTAATACACTTACTGTGTGGTCTTGAATAAGTAATTAAATTTCTGTGGCTATGTCATTGAATGGAAAATAGCTAATGCTTACTTACCTGGTTAAAGTGAATAAATAGGTATTCCTTTGTCTTAAAAACGGGTAGCTAATAGCTGCCCATTTAATGCCGCTTGAAAACATCGGGAGAACATACAGTATGAAGAAGAAAAAAATACATAGTTATATATGAACAAAGTGTTGCTTTGGGTGCTGATCGAGGAGGATTATATTACAGCCTAGTTGTCATCAGCTTTGTTGGAAGAAGAAATTGTTTCAAATATTTGTGTGGAATTTGGAACGATCGCTTCATGGTGTTTCTCTCTTGGAAGTAAGTTTGCAATCTGTTTATAACTCTAACACTTGTTAACTTAATGCATTGTAGGAAAACAGCTTTTTAGAGAGCCTTTTAACGCACAGAGCAAGAATAGGTCAGTCTGAACACAGGGCAGGAAAGAATGTAAATGCCAAGTGATTAAACATTCATATTGTAAGCCATAGGAAACAAAACTGATTGTTAAGCTTGCCATATTTAAGCCGATGTCAGTGTGAGCCAGAGGTTTCCGAGAGTTTTCCTCTAATTAGCTAAATAGGTAATTACTTAGGATTAACAAATGCTGAATCCAGGTGCTAAGTGTTAACAGTTTAAAAATCAATAAAAATATTTATGAAAGGAATTGACTTCTGCCTTTTCTGGTATAGTTTGGTGGGTGTTATGCCGTTGTTCTTGAGTGACACCTAGTGTGTATATTCAGCAGAAGTAACAAATACCTTTTCCACAAGTGCTCTGAAAGCTAAGTTGACTCAGTTATTGAAGTCTTAGTTTTTACACATCAGCTCTATAGCTTGACCGCTCAACAATAACATCGAACAACATATTAGTCAAAGAAGTATTAATCAAAAGGGAGTAATATGAAAAGCGCACAGTTAATTTTGTAAAGTGCTTTTTTACAGTTTAATATTACAGAGTTCTTAGATCTAATTTTTTATTCTCTAAGGTGCTTTGGCCTTGTCTTTTTCCAAATAGACAGTCACTGAACGATACAGCAACTCTAATCATCTGTGGTGTTGTTCCCTGTTTCAGCTAAAATGCCAAAATGATGTCAAAACCAAATTTGCTTTTTCTCTGGTAAGGCTTAGTTATGTCCAGATTTGTAGTATGTTTTCAGAACTTGTTCATGTTATTTCTTATATCACTGTTCTCTCTGATTTGGGGGCATTGTTTGTTACAGCTGTCAGCTGAGCACCGTGTGTCACAGAACTCATGAAAGGTGCACTGCATTTATGTAAGTTTTCTAGGTTCTGTAAGAGTGTTTTGCCATAATTTGATTGTGAAGGCTTGGATTTTTTTAATAATAAAGTATCTTTTTCTTGCAGCATCAGATACTGATTTCTCTGACACTGGTTTGTTTCGGGTTTTTTTTTTTTCATCTGTAGTGAAATAAGATCAGACTGGTTTTGATGAAGTACATAGACCAATTTCTTTCCATTCTCTATAATTAGGCTTTATTAGTTAAGAACAGCCACTTCTCTTATGCTGATGCAGTCATAAAATTCATTACACTGATTTAACGCTTCCACTGTATGAAATAATCATTCTTAGAATTTTTCAGGTACTCTTTCTAAAGTAGTAAAGCTTCCCGAAGTCACTTAGAGTAGCTGCTGTTGGTGCTAGAAGTTTTTCAGGTACTGTCAGCATAGTGCAGGTCTCACTGCAGTTATGCGGATAGCTGAGAAGGTGGGTTAGGCACTCCCGCCTCCCACAGGTGGTACGCATGCTGAAAGCTTCTCAGTATGGATGGTTTTACTTGTTTTTTACCAGTGCACATTAATGTAATGTAAAGTGCCCTTGTGTTTTACAGGTCCTTATTTATAAAAGCATACTCTGTTTTTTCATATAGTTTGTACAAAGAGGTTTGTTTATGCTGTACTCTTAATTTCTCAAAGTCCATGCTTTGTATGGAACATCTTGTATCTTGAGCTTGGTGTAAATGTGAGCAGTGTGAGTCCCTGGGTCCAGACACAGAGTAAGCCCTTTTTTTTTTTTTTTTAAGAATCTACCTAATTATAACTCTGGAAAGTTACCTAATGTAACTCCTACTGGCCTTGCTGTGATGATGCTTCTAGACCCTTCTATCTGTCAAGCCTAGCCTTCCCCTGTATGCCTCTTGCCCTGCTGAAATGAGGAGAGGCTAGCTGTGTTTATAAACAGGAATAGACAGAATGGTCTGTTCTAACCTTCCTTAGAAGTTCAGCAGCAAAATTTTAATGTGTCATTCCTAGGTCTGATTTGGAGTGTCCTGAGTATGTACACAGCAGGTGGATTTAAATATTAAGTGGATGTAAAATAGAATATAAACATGCTAATAGCCTCTGCAGTATTTGTATTATACACACTCAAACTCACGGTCTGCTTTGGCTTCTGTATAACACTAAGTGTTTTTCCAGAGATGATAATCAATAAACTGTTAGAACTTGCCCAACCGTGCTTGAGCTCTTCATTTTGTAGCGGTAGCTCCTGGTTTTAATACTGTATTGCTGTCCTTAGAAGCACATCTAAATATAAACTCCAAATGGCCTCATACTCGGAAGATTAAGATGTGGTATAAATCCATTGAAACCTGGATTGGTCTGCTATCAGAATGTGAATGTAACGATTACAGAAGCAGCTGTATAGCCTAAATTTATTACTGCAGATGTGCACGAGTTACTTGTTCTGCAAATGCTAATGATAATTCAGTATAGGTTTATAATTGGCTGTAGTCTGTTAGCAGCCCTTTTGAAAAGTAGATTACAGACCATACGCAGTAAATACACCGCATCTGACAGAGGAACACCTGCCGTGGTGGTGGGTGACCAGATAGCTCTATGCACTGATGCAGCCTGGGAATTTAAGCTGCTTCTTTAGTACTGCCTAGCAGTGCACATAAATGTAATTTTTAAAATGTGTAACTTTGGTTCATTCTGGGCTAAGATTGCTGTGGGTATTTTAAATACCGAATTCTTCCACCACATTTTAGGTCTACTTTATACAGACTACTGTCTGAATTAGCAATATTGTTTAAGCAGCTTAAAACAAATCTCAAAGCCAGTGGTGATTTTTAGCAGGTCGTTTTCAATTTTGTAAAACCCTGCCTCAGTGAAACTTTCAGCAGTTTTAGATTCATAACTCTTTTAGAAGACTTTAGTGCTGTGTTGCTGTTTTTATGAATGTGCAAAGGGATGTTTATATCTGTAGCGTTTTCTTAGGGTGGTTTGCTTATCTTAGGATGTTGCTCCTAATTACTTGCTACATTTTGAGTAAAACAGTAAAACTGAATTCTGCAGAAATAAATAGTGCATTGAAACTGGGCAATGTGAACAGTACTTGTAAAATTCTTTACAAGCTAAGTTGTTGATTTCTTATTGCCACAGGTCCTGGTTTCTCACGTCTTGGGGTTATCCCCTTTATTTAACTTTCTTTTTACTATTTGCATTTTCCTCGTGTCTGTACAGCTTGGTGGCTTAATTTCCTCATCTGCAGGTTGTCTTAAACTTGAAATAAAATTACCTTTACGAGTCACAGCTTTAAATTCAGGTTCTGGGTTCTGTTACAGCTTTTCAGTTGGTTCCCTGTGCCTACTGTGATTACCAGCTCCACTGTTTAACCTTAAGTCTGTCACAAAGACTTGGTTGGCTGATTCTCAAGCTCAATAGAGTAAAAAGGGCTTATTTGTTTGTAACAATAAAATTGCTTATAGCCCTTCTTTCCTACTCATAGAAAATTACTTTTTGAACTATCTATTCTGCTGTAATTCTGATCAGTTCATCTATTATTGCTCTTAAAATAACATCAGTGTTATTCTTATGGCATTCTGTTGTAAATTCTAACTCTGTTGCATATGTTCGACTTCAGAGGTCTTACTGTTTAATGTTATGCCTAGGGAAAGAATAAGTATCTTGCGTGCTTTGGGCACACGTTTTCCCTCAACGAATAACTGTAAATAATTTATTGATGCAATAAATGGAGTATCCCTTTATTTAGATAGTACGTCTGCAGCAGCAGCTCAAACTTCATTGGGCTCTTGGCTTCAACTAAAACGGTGAATAATAGAAAAAAGAATAGGAAAATTTCTAAATTACTGCAGATTTCAGTAGCTGAACACTCAAACTCTTGAGGAGATGCCACCAAACAGTACTTGAACATAGAGGCACAGGAGAGCTACTCCACATTTGACTTGGCTTAAAGTAGATCCACCTGCCACTGACTAACAGAAACTCCTTACAGTGTACAGGTTGTATTGAGAAAGCTAATTTTTTTTTTTTCCTCAGAATTCATCCTCCTGGAATGAACATTATTCTGAACTTGTCATTGACATTGCCCCTGAGAGCATGTTCAATCAGCAAGAACAGCTTTGTTTTTGTTGTTGTTTAACAAGAGACTCTGCATAGCATGTTACAGAACAGCTTCTTGTAGCTCTGGAAGGCAGAGCAACAATGCTTATCGTCTCACTTTTGTGTAAGTTAAGCTGGAAAACGTTCAGGCTGTAGGGATCTTCAGTGTAAGACCTGATAACAGCCTTAGCTTTCTCTACATTCTACAACAGGGTAGTGCAGAACACAATAATAGGCACAAAGCTAACGATTATGATATGATTCAACAAAGCTGGCAAAAATAAAAGACTTCTTAAAAGAAATTGCAGTATTGGTTAAGTCAGAGTGAATCTGTTGAAATACAAACCCTGGTATTTCTTATTTTACTTTGATAAAATAGAGAGATATATCTTTCAAAAAGCAGCATCCTGTGTAAACTGAGATTTAAACTTAACATTATTCCTAGTCATGCAGGAAGTCCAGAAGAAAAAGAACTATGGATAATCAGTTAAAAGAACTGACAGATACCCTGATGTGTTGATCAGTAGTAATACCTAATTTCTATTTCAAGTGTGCTGTAATGGATTACCATATAGATGCAGCAAAGCACTAAGCATTAAATAGATCTATGTGTTTTCTGAAAAAGCAATATTATTTCGCACTGTGGGGTTTCTTAAAATATTTCTTATTAGTGTACTGTGAAACTAGAAACAAGATGTCAATAGCCAGTTTGGATTCACAGCGGTATTGCTAAAAGTCTAGGCTGGAGTGGAAGAAACTATCATTTGTTTTATAGTAATAGCAATGTGTGTTTTTTAGAACACCAGGGGTTGGGAGAGTGTAGAAAATGTTCTTGGAAATGCTAAGTTGAAAGAACAACGACTGGAGCTTGTTCATGACTTAGGCCATCTTATGTCACACTATAACACCATCTTAGTCTGGGGACTCTAACGCATGTGTGTGAAAATTACTAGAGAAGAGGCATTCTAGCTGTAACTTTGAATTAACTTGTAACGTGGAAGTTTTTTTATTTAATGATGTAGACTTTTAAGCATGCTAACTTATTTTTGCACTGCAGGAGCAAGAGTGGACTCTGAATTTAGATTATTTATATTCGTTCTTATCTACTGCAAAGCTTTCATATCTTCAGTAGGTAGCTGTGATGCTAGAAGTGTAATTTGGTTTTTTTAAATGAATTCTGTTTACTGTTTGGTAGTACCATGCCGGTGATTAACTACATCTTTGCATTTTTCAAAGTGCATCCATATGCTATATTTTTTTCCTGGTTTTGAGATGCTGAAAAGGAGAATGGTGTGAGAAATGACTTAAGTGTCTCAATCTTTGCTGTATGAAAAGATTTTGGGATATGGAAGATTACCTCGGGTAGGAACTTCTGTCCTCTTACTATTTATTTCAACCCTTGAATTGTTTTGATTCAGTCACCTGAGGAGGGTGTTTGGGTGTGGGTTTTTTTTTTTTTAAGGAAAAAACCTGAAGCACATGCCTTTCTTCCCCAACCCTCCCAGCTTCATGCAATTTAAAGTTTAAGCTTGCTTTTCCTGGTGGTGGTGGTTGTACTCTGCAACAGCATTTGTTTTCCAGGTTTTCTTTGGACATGACCTAAAGTTCATTAACACTCGGATGCGAGAGTTGTTATTAAGTTCTTTTTCAAAACGGGTCTTTATTATGCAGCTTTGCCACCTTGTCAGCTTACGCAGCTTACACCTTATCATAGTTCACTGTCTGGAAGTGAGCTTTGTGTTCAAGTTTAGGTGAAATTGTGTAACATATAAGGTAGTGCCTTTACTGCGTGCCATTGCACCTCTGGCCTCTCCTGAATCACAGTTAACGCACTTTGTGTCTTGCAGAGAGGGCGTAGTAAAACCCAGCTTCCTTCAATGGGCTATTGTGTTTTGAAACAACCAGCAAGTAGTGGTTATTTATTTTGATCCTGAATCACTTGGGATGTGTAAACTGTAAAATTACTCTAAGAACAGTGCCGAAGCTCTTGGGAAATAGTTATTGTTTCTTTTGGCAGCTAAGGAAAATTTATGAGTACGTTGTCAGATTACTTTCACAAACTTTCATTCATAACACGTGAGTATGCCATGCCCAGTGTTGAAGTACGCCTCAGACATTTAGTGAAGTAGACATATATTTTCTAAAAATAATTTTTGTTTTACAATAAAGAATTTGACTGTAACATCTGAAATATACTAACATATGCATTTTCACTAGTGGTATTACCAGATTTTGACAAATTTCTAATAAAACATACTGAGACAGAAGCGGTGCTTGATTTTTTTTTTGAAGTTTAATACAGTTGGTTCTCAAAAGTTAGTGTTTTGAAACAAAGGAGGGAGAATTTACATCCAAAGGCAAGCTGAAGGTATCTTGTTAGTGTGGCTTGTAAAAGGAAATTGGTTTTGCTCTAATGGCCTGCTCTACTTCTTATAATGACTTAAACAATGGAAACAAAATATATGTGTTTTTGTCTGGTTTTCAATAATAAACATAAAGATGTTTGAGGGTTCCTCCCTGCGGTGTATTCTGATACCTGAATCCAGACCTTTTTTTGTTGCCAGGTTGTCTTAGGGTTTTGTTTAACGGAGCCTTTCCTCGTGCGCTTTGGGTATGTGGTATGGGATCAGTCCAGCATGTGCCTGGATACAGACCAAGCTCTGCATGCAGAGAGCCACCGCCCTTGCAGCGACTTGAAGTATTCATGATTTAGGGTAGAAGCTCCTTTCTGCCCTGTGCCAAGTTAGGTAAAGATTAACATCAGAAATAGTCGTGAAAAGTGGTGGGCTGCTAGTATTGCAATACTTAGATGGATAATGATAATTCTTTGTCTGTGGATCCTGCAATCTGATTGGCAGAAACGTGGTCCTTAACCTACAGGTAAAGCCGAAATGTGAATCATGGCCTCATTTTTAGCCAGTCAGATCCTTCATCCCAAGCACATTCCTCCTGCCCATGGACAGGGAGCTAGACCTCTGGCCACCAGCCTCCCTCTCCTTCAGTCCCTGCTGCCACTGTGTCCTGGGGAGGGAGCCGTGGGAGTAATGCTGAAACAAAATATGAGAACATGGAAGGGGTGTCCCCGATTTATATTTTTATTCTAGGTAAACTTTTAGAAATGACAAATACGATTTGGGGAGCATGTTCTATGGTAAAGATGTGAAGGAAGACCAGCCTGTGTGACCTGAGGTCTAGTTCCCCACGTCTATGAGCTTGTCGTGACTTTCATCTTCTGCCATGGAGAAGGGAATGTTCCATTTTCAAAAAGACTATTTTGAGTGCTGTATATAACTTCTGAAGCACTTTGTTGTCAAAAATAAAAAAGTCTGTCTTATTCCATCTCTCAAGCATACTATTTTTAACAGCAATAATGATTCATGTGTTGGCCATCTCTGAAGGATTGCCTAAAATGCCAATTTTTGCTTTCTTGGCTGTGACGCTTTATTTCCTCTTGTGAGCTTTTATGTGCAAAAGACCAACAAATGGGTCACCGTTGCTTAAATGACTTGTTATTTGTTTTGCATCCTGCATGTAGTATTTCTGAAAACTTAATGGTGCTTGGTTGTGCAGAAGTTTGTTCCAGTGATTTTGTTTGATAATTACCAGGATCTCTGACTGTTAGTCATTTATAACATTGTTTAATTTAATTTTAGTTCCAAAAGTAGAGGTTGAAAATAGTTTCCCATTTAAATATATCTTCTTAATTTCATATTTCAATGGCTGAAAAGTCCTAAGATCCAGACACGTGAAATTAACATGAAACTGTGTTTGTTCTCTTACTTTTTTGGAGAGGCTGAGCAGCAGTGTTAGCTGTCCTGTGCTACCAGTATGCCTACCTGCTGAGCCCTAGTCTATATTGCCAATAGTTAAAAAAGAGAAAAGCTGGGGGGGGGG
>WEKW01027077.1:206605-222514 GCA_013389905.1 Sula dactylatra
CCCAAATGTGAGGAAGTAGCTAACTTAGTTGCTTTTATTTTACGTCTTGTTTCCTTGAAGAGAAAATAAGCATGAAGGGCCATATGAAAGGAAACGGAGATGTACATCTACAGTTGTACGATTAAAAGCATGTTATTTCAGAAACAGTCACGTTTTTCCCTAATTTTCTACTGAATTATGTATTAGAGTCCATAGGACTGGTGTTGGTGATAATCACCTGATATATTGCAGCTTCTTCATCGTACTTCACCTCCCGCCTCTGACTTTTAACTCCTGTCTGTTGCAATTCAATATTTAGTGTCTAAAATCACCTCAGTGCCGCTTCAGCTGTGTTGTTCACAGCTAGAGCCCAGGCCTTCCATGTTTTTCAGCTGTGTACAAGTGATTTTTCCCTAAATCTAAGCATCTGGATGAATTGTGACCCAACCCATCTCCCTTTTGGCTATCTTCCGCTTCTTCCCATGTGTGTTCTTGCTTTCATTTCAGCTTGTACGGTGCTCTTTGCACCTGAGTTAACTTCTCTTTCTGATACGCTATGTATCCTTTATCTTTTTTCTCTTTGGACTATTGAGTGTTCCAGAGCCGTCTTTTCTTTCTCGCTGTACTTTATTAATAAAACTCTGTGGAACTTACGAAATTAACGTACATTGTAGTAGGAGCAGTTCTTTGTTTCAGTTTTTGCCCTTCTTTTTGCAGCCCTTCTCTTTTGCTTTCCTTTGTTTTATGTCATACAAATTATAACCTTCAGGAAAGATCTGTGCTTTTATGTTCTTGCTTTTCTTTAGCAGTAATAAAATTATGATAGAATATAAGCATTAATATAATAAAAGCAGTCATTGCATCTGTTACTTCATACGGAGAAAATGTTGGTGACATGTTCAGTACATTTAACCAGAGTCTGGAAGCGATTACAGTTCTTTAAGATTAGATTTTCTTTATATCTTCTCTTTTTATCTCACCAGATATTCCTGATATACGACCAAGACCAGTATACATTACTGCAACACGAAACAATGAAAATGTTTATAGCACAAAAATCCCATATATGGCAGCTCGAGTTGTTTTTATTAAGTGGATTGTTACCTTCTTTCTTGAAAAGAAATATTTGACTGCTGTTCAGAATACAAAAAATGGAGGAGAAATGCTCCCTAAAATTATTCAGGTCTGCTTTAAATTTTACCACTCTTGCCTTGTGTACATGCTAGCCTTGCAAATAATCACAATGCACTGACAACTGAAGCAAGAAAGAAATGCTACCCCTATAAGTGAATAAATTATGTACTTGATTATTTGAGTTTTTTTTTCTTTGATGAAGAAGGGAATCTCCAAGGGAAACCCTGTAGTGATTTACTAGGATTTTTTTTCTCGTAACTGTTTGCCTGACCAGCTTCGTCAGTATTATGTTTAGACTTTTGGAATTTAATCTGTAAACTGTCAAAGTTATTTGTGGCACAGACCATTTCCCAGCAACATCAAAGGCTGCTTTGTTTTCCTCTCGATTATAGCAGTTGTTTACAATGACATACTAGAAAAATATTTCACTTTCCAATTGCTGGTTGAGACTTCTCTAGGATTAGGGACTTCACAATAAATTTTATAGAAATAGATGCTGCTTCTGCTAAGAGACTCTCCAGCTTCCCGTTAAAAATTTAGGCTCAGTGTCAACGTGTATTCTCTTGAATTGTAGGTCAGTGTCAAATCTGGATTCAGGGGAAAAGCATATTAACTGTTATGGTAGAACTGTATATTTCCATGCCAATTGTTTTTGGAGTTCTTCACGGCAGAAGTTGGAAGCCCTTGAAGCCCTAAACCAGCTAAGTGTAGCTCACCTGCTGAAAGTGCTTTTTTAATTGATCTTTTCTTTCTCATTGGAAGTTCTACCTTTTGTGTAAACTGCTGTGCCGTTCCAACAGACATCACCTGGAAAAAGAATTTTTTTCTTTTCATTGAATTTTATAGATAGCTGATACCAAATAAATATTTAGGTTGCATAAAGGTATTGCTGCCCTCAAAATGGAAACTGGTCAAAAGTTACCACTTAGGTGAAGCTGCGTGCCAGCTTTTGGCACATGTTGACTTCTTAGTGGCTTCAAAGGTCACTTACTGTAGCCTGTGCCTCGCTAGTGTGGCTGAATCTTAACCAAAAAACTTGGTTGCGAAAAGCAGCAGAGATGTTATTGCTGCTCTGTTACGGCTCACTTGGTCAAACAGAGAGCGACCGTATTAATGTAAATACAAAGCAGAACCGCATTTGGGCAATGCTTTGAGTTAGTGTAAGTTGGGGTTCTTTTTCGGGTAACTCAAAAGAGTTTTTTAGTCCTCTGTCTTCTCTTGACTGGATCATTTTTGCTGGACACAGTTCAGGATGTTGCAAAATACATTCAATGCCAGAACAAAACCTGACAAAGAGTTGTCAGGAATATAATGTGCAGGAGTATGAGCCGTGTGTAGTGGTATAATCCATTTTTACCCAAAACTGAAAGGACTTGGGGATTCCTCTCCACAGTGTCTGTGCGTTCCTCCACTCCCACCACTGCACCCCTCCCTCTTTTTTTATCTTGCAGACTGGACAAGGAGGTCAGCTGTTCTGGGCTGGAGGGGGGCATATGAAGGTTACATGATGTAGAGGATAAGACCAAATTTCTTCCTGGATCAAGTAGTAGACTGAAAATTACACTTCCTGACTGCTGGGATCCCAGTGTGTTGTGTGAAAAGAAGCACTAGTATCTTGAGTTCTGCCTAAGTATTCCAGATTTTTGGTGTACACTATTTCAGTTACTTAATTAGGCCTGTGTTTTCTTCTGTGTAGACTGTTGGTGTTGTAAACCAAGATAAAAATGCAGAACTGGAAACTGGTGTGTCTTACGCAAGCGAGCAGGAGAGAAGCCATTCCAACAGCAGCACCTTGTCTGACAGAAGGCTCAGCAATTCCAGCCTCTGCAGCATCGAAGAGCAGCACCGGACTGTCTATGAGATGGTGCAGAGAATCCTCTTATCCACTCGAGGATATGTTAACTTTGTTAATGAGGTGTTTCGACAAGTACGTGTGTATGTTTAGTTGCTACTGTATTTTATTTTTTTAAAGGAAATGGCGTGCTTATGAGGAAGAACACTGCGAAGGCTGTTGGTCAGGTAACTGGTCAAACTTGATGCTAATCACGCCAGCAGCCTTCTAGTTTGGAGTCCTTCCTAGGTCTAGTTTTAATGATAAAATTCTGAAATTTTTACAGGAACTGAAGCTTGTTGCTGATGCCAGATGGCAACGTGTCTTATTTGAGTGGGCCACTTTATTTGTTCTTGGTATTATGATGTAATTTAAAGGTGTGTAAAGAGCTATTAGCTTGCAGATTTATTATTTGAATTGGTAAGATTCTTGTTCTTGTGATCAACATCAGTATTCAATGTCTATTTGAACATTGAAACCTTGATTGCTTCTACTAGTATTTTTCATTAATTTGACATCTTTTCAATTGTTTGGGATAAAAATACATAAAATACATGTGAACCTACTGGAGAGTCCCAATCTTTTTTGTCTGGTACCAAGATGGAAATTAGTTGAAGCAGCAGTTGCAGGTCACATAAATGTGCAGGAGATACTCTCCAGCAGCTGAGTGAGCACACATGCTTTACTATGAAGTACCCTGTGTGGCATGGTTTAGGAACTACTTGTACCAGTGCGTCTCAGTGGGATGGGTGGCAGTTTGACAGGAAGGAGTACTTGTATGTTAAGACCCGCTGTGGCATGCTGCCCTCTCCTGGTGTTTGTTCAGAGTATGAAAGGTTAGACCAGCTTCCAGGGAGCAAAGGCTAACGTGAGGCAGTACTTCAATCTTTACTCAATATGATCAGCGTTCAGTAATTGAAACAGATAATGGTAGTTGGATCCTTTCTGTGTTTATCTCTTCCTCACAGGAATCTCACTAGTCACTAGGGAATGCCTCAACTTTTTCTTTGTGTGTTTTTTTTTCTTTATACCCCACTTCTTAGCCTTTCTGAAAGAATTCTGTGTAGTACCCATTCATCCCACTGATGAGCTGCTGTTTCTGTAATATTCTAGCAGTTGGCTTCTGGCTTTTTCAGTTTCTGCATCCTTAGTAAGTTGACAGTGGCTGTGAAGATACTTTCAGAAATTTCACATACTTGCTGTAAGGCATATTTAAGCTTGCTTTTGCTAACCCTTCAATTTTTGTTGAAATCAGCTGTTGGATGCTGTACTTCATGCTGACTAGAGACAAGGGAGTGTATTATGCGATGCAAAGATTTCCCCCGATCTGAGCAAGATACCTTTGCAGCTAAACTGGGTATAATAAATGCTATAGTTTTGGACCCTGTTAATCATGGGAGAGTGGATAATCTCTTCACAGTTGAAAGGACTTATTTTTTAGTATGAAAAATGTATTTTCATCTCTTTCAGTGGTTTTATAATATCGTGCATATTAATATAAAAATTTCTTTTGTTGGCAAAATAGGCTTTTCTTTTTTGTACGAGGTGACGTTTTCAGACATTGATTTCTGTGCCTGTTCACTGCAGTGCAAAGGTCTTCTGTCACTTTTTTTTTATTTTTGTCTCCTAAGACAACTTACTATCTTGTCTCTACCTACACTTGCCGAAGTGGCATTTCACATCATATACTGCTGCTGTAATCTGAAGTCATCTTCTCCAGAAAGTGTAGCGTAGTACCTAAGTGTAGCCTGCCAGACCGCTCTGGCTAGTAACGGCTTATGAGATGAATCCATGTTAGGTTAGACAGCTTGCAAAGAGCAAAACCAACCTCTTTGGTTTTGTCTGAACAAATACAACATGGAAGTAATTTGGAATTAATGGTTATGGAATTGTGAATGATGTAGGAATATGCATAGGTGATTGATAACTCCTTCTGGTACAGACATAAAAGTAAAAATTCTCTCTCCTTTCTTTTCTAAGCTGTATTATTTATGGGTGGTAGTGTGTGGGTGTGTTTATATATGCATGCACATTTATGTCCTATATATAGTAAAATTAGTTAACTTTTCAATTTAGGCTTTTTTATTGCCACCTTCTGATATATCTGCAACACGAAAAGTGGTTAAGGTATATCGAAAGTGGATATTGCAAGAGAAACCTGTGTTCATGGAGGAGCCAGATAGAAAGGAAGACATTCAGGATGCTGTTGTCAACTTGGAGGATTCATCACTGCAAACGGACGGTATACATGTATGGTATCAGTGTTACTTGCTTTATTCTGTTTGCCTACAGTGTATGTTTTAAGTTTTAAACTTGCTTTGTAAGTGAGTAACAGCTTAAAAAGTGTGGGAAAATCAGGATTAAAAAATGCTTTTCTTTACGGTCCAGAAATTTAAATAAATCTTGAGTGTTCAGTAGCCCATACTGAGTGCAGGGAAAGATTGCAGCTATTTTGAAAAATGTAATTTGTTGATTATTCCCAGTCTATACATACAAGAGTGAGAACTTAATGGAAGAAATGCTAATACGTTCTGCAGTGTCAGTTGGTCTAGTGCATGTAGGACTATTTCCTTTTGGTGGTAGTTACTTAAGAATTTGAAAATATCTACTGATTTGTATATACTGGATGAAATATTTGGGTTCAGACACCTTAATCTAGGAAACAAAAGTGTAGATACAAATTCTGTGCGTCATCTTTTTAATATCCTCCTGTATTGAACCATCAGTAAAAGCCGGCTTTGACACTATTGACACTGTGAAGCTATTTAAAGGGAAGTTTTGTTGTACTGAGAAAGAGGTTTGAGTTGTAAAAACATAGGGAGAGTTACAAGGTTTTGATGGATTATTTTTGTAGGGGATTTATAGTTTTGCCAGGCTTAAATTAAAATATTACTGCAATCGGCGACTACAAAATGTGATGTAAAATATTTTAAATAACATAGCTCCTAAAACTTTTATGAGGCCTTTAAATTCATATACTGTCTGTTTGTTCAGAGAATAAGAAATAATAGACATGAAATGTATGTAGGCCATGACAGTTCCCCCTTTTTTGCTTTTGACATTTTTAAATGATTTTTGAATAAATACGGTCATATCCCTTTTTGCTTTGTCACTAACTGAATGATGTTTTGGAAAGCTTTCCTCTGACCATTCAGGACATAAGCGCTCATCCAGCTGGGGAAGAACGTACTCCTTTACCAGTGCTGTTAACAGAGGATGTGTATTAGAAGATGAGGACAAAAATGTTAAAGCTGGTGCTCAAGCTGCATTACAGGTGTGGTGTATGGAAAGGCTGCAAGGCTGTAACTCACACAATCACGTGATTTCCACTACAAATTATAATATAGTCTCGGAGATTAAGAAAAACAACTACCAGCAGCTGATGGTTTTTGTAAGATACAACCTGTGCTTCATTTACAGCTCCCTTAAAATGTATATAAAACCATGTCTGAGAGCCAGATAGCTGATTTAAGACAGAAGGTTCATGTTTTTTCCTCCTGTGGGTACTAGGAGTTAATCAGAACTCTACAGTTGCTTTCATTGAACCTCATTTGTTGGAAATATTGGTGGGTGCTTAAGCATATAAGAACTGAGTAGCTGGAGGAATGGTACTCTTGGCTGACAGAGTAGAAGAGATGCCTACAGAACCCATACTGTGTAATGCATGCCTTTGTTGGGTCTGTAATGCCATGTGACTTTTTGCTAGAATGATGTAGGAAAATAAAGTGACAGGTAAAACATGAAACTTGCTCTAAGGTAAGTGAAAGGTTTAACTGGAGGAGGACAAGTATTTTATTTTAAGTCTTGACTCTTTTTACTCCTGTCACTATGTAAACTGACTGTAAATGCCTGTTTTGAAGGTATTTTTGACAAACTCTGCGAATGTTTTCTTACTGGAACCGTGCATTGAAGTCCCTGTGCTTTTGAAGGAGCAAGTTGATGCTTGCAAAGCAGTTCTGAGTATCTTTAGGCGCATGATAATGGAACTATCAATGAATAAAAAGACATGGTAAGCTTAATATATTCTGCATTATTTAATTATCAACCTTTAAACTTTATGGGAGAGTTATTGGGTAGGATAAAGACTGGATTTCTCAGGGGTAGACCTTATTCCCTAAGTCACTTGTGACTTGCCTCTGAATTGATCTGCGAGATTTCAGGTTCTGCTGAGTCTACATCGTTGTACTATTTGACTTCAGGGTTCTGGCTGGTGTTTCCATTCCTGGCTTCGCATTTTCGAAAATTAGTTTTGACAGTCCGCAACCAGCTAATGTTAATTTGTAAATGATCTGTGAAGTCTGAAGTGTGATTAAGAATTAAGAATTAAGAGGGGTTTTTGGTACACAAAAATTGTCAAATAGAATCAATAGAATATGTGAACAAAAAGTACAATTTTGTTTTGGAACCAGGGAGCAGATGTTACAGATACTCCTTAGAATAACAGAAGCTGTGATGCAGAAGCCGAAAGAAAACCAAATAAAGGATACATTTGCTCAAAGCATGTCGGGATTACTTTTCCGAGTGAGTGTTTGGGGTTTTTTTTGTTCATTTGGGGTTTTTTAATGTTGTTCATTCATTATGATTACCTGTAGTTTAAGTTAAGTATTATTGCACAGTACTGTGAAACCTACTTGTGAAACATGAAAAAATTCTCCTTTGCAGTTATACAAGTAATTATTTTGTAAACTGTTCCTAACAGAGGGAGATGGATTCCAGGTGCAACAAGCAGTTGAACTGATCTGTTCTTCGGGGCTCTATTAGGAGCCGCGGTAGAATAGGCAGGCACACAGTCTCTTTGTTGCGATATCTTTAACGAGTATCTCTAAAGCGTAAGCTTGATGTAACTGCTTTCCTGGAAGTTCAGCTGGCAAGTCAAAACTGAGTCACACTGAATGAGATGAAAACGTGTGTACATGGTATTGTACTTTGCATGCTCAGCTACAGTATCTAGGTCTGAGTGTCGCTGGCGTAGCTCAATCGCTACAATCATTCTGTAGGTATAGGAGGCAGTTCTTCGCTCTATTATTATTGTACACAGCGTATGCCAGAGAATGTGTAGACCACCTGAAACACAGGTTCTGGAATTTTTAGATTTTCTTAGTCAGTAACTTAGACAATTATTTACCCACTGACTTCTGGGCATGTTTTTTTTATGAAAATTATCTATGCATAATATCTGCATCATGCATAATTAGTGCTAATATGCAGTTTGGTGTTGGTGTGCTGAATTCATCTTGACAGAAATGCTTGAACTGTCACTTGTTTCTTTTCTCTCAGACCCTCATTGTGGCTTGGATCAGAGCAAACCTGAGCGTTTACATTTCTCGGGAGCTGTGGGATGAGCTGCTCAGCGTTCTGTCCGCCCTGACGGACTGGGAGGAGCTCATAAACGAGTGGGCCAATATCATGGACTCTCTAACAGCAGTGCTAGCAAGAACTGTGTATGGGGTGGAAATGACAAACCTACCCTTGGATAAGCTCAGTGAACAAAAAGAAAAAAAGCAGAGAGGAAAAGGTTAGTCTCTATGCCTCAGTGCTTTTTGTGTCAAACAAATTAAATATTTAGGATTAAACTTTAAAATTAATTTAATCTAACATCAAGCATTACTTAACCTAGTGTAAGAACCCGTTTAATCAAATGTGAAGTGCTTTGGGTTTATGTATTCTCATCCTTCATTGTGGAAGGAAAGGTAATTGGGGTCAATAGAAGATAGCTATTTGGCAGTCTTTAGTACGCCCTTAAAATCAGTCTTCCCTGTGTAGCGGAAATGAAATGTGGTTTCCTGTGCTGTAGTCTGGCATAGTCATCAATGCAAAAAATTCTTTTCCATGTATTTTTAATAAACTTCATTAATTACGGTATTTTAGCTCCATTTATGTGCCACCTTGCAATTGATGTACATAGTTGTAGTAGCGATTGTTTTTTTTAAAAACGGTAAAAATTCATCATGTTTTAAAGATTAGTATTTTTCATGTCTGAGTGCTTCTAAGTCCATTCATACTTTAGGAAAAATATGTGCCAAAGCATGCAATGCTATAGAATTTTATTTTCTTTATCTCTTAAGGTGGCATTTTAGAGCCTCAAAAGACATCTGTAGTGGGGAGATCTTTTTCATTAAGCTGGAAAAGTCATCCTGAAGTTGTGGAGCCAATGAGATTCAGAAGTGCTACGACCTCTGGAGCCCCAGGAGTCGAGAAAGCGAGAAATATTGTTCGTCAGAGAGCAACAGGTTAGACAATAACTAAATGCTTATGTTCCCAAACACCCCGTAACGCTCAAGTTTTAAGTCTGCCTTTGTGATGTGGCTGCTTCCAAAAGTCACGCAACTTAATAATCAAGTGCCTGAGCAGAGGTGTTGCATACCTGGAAGTCTTGACCACTACCAGTATGAATAAAGAATTGAAGTATTTTTGAAAATTCTAAATATATATATTTAAATACGTTACATTTAATTGCAAGTTAGTCACGTGCAAGTTATGGTTTTTTATAAAGTGCATTCCTATTTTTATCAGTTTATAAGAAAGCATTTATTAACATCAGTTAGATAATAGATATTGCTTCTGAACTTTCATACAGCTAGCTATTTACTGTGAGCACTAGGTAAACCAGATATTTAATAAACAATGTCATCCTTTCTTGTTTGCTTTATTTGCTTTCTTTTTATTAGCATGGTGAGATATGTATAGCATCTCCTTTTCCTTTTTTTCTCTCTCATGTTTACTTCTGGAAAGAGGAAGACAGGGGAGAACGGGGGTGAGGAATGATGGGGGAATGCCTGAGACTCCAGGCATTGAACAGATACCTGATTTTTCAAGCATTTCAGCAGCCTGCATTTGATCTCTCTCCCTCTTTTTTTTTTTTTTTTTTTATTATTTCATGGTAGCATGTTTCTGTGTTCCAGTTCAATCGGCTATGGATTAAAACTCGCCATAGAAAATCTGCTTTTGAATAGGAGATTATTTTGCTGCACGGCTTCCTTCCTCATTCATAACAGATTAGTTGTGTTTCTTACCAGGAGAATTTGAAGGTGATTTAGTACGTTTTTGCAGCTGCAGGCTTCATAACTAAGCCACAGTCTTCAGCTTAGATCACAAAATGTTTTGGCATTGGAGTCAATTAATTCTTTGTGATGGTTTTACTTCTAAATTGAGTGAGTTTCTGTTTGTCCTCCAGTGGAGAATTCTTTCTTTCTTATGCTACAGCATTTCTCCCCTAGACTTCTCACCAGAGCCGTAGAGAGAACTTGGAAGTATTGATCAGCAAGGACTTGACTTCATTTTGTACGTTCAAATTAAAGCAACTTCCTACCTTTAGTAAGAAAAGCTTATTTGGTAGGGAGCAAGTAGGTTGTCAGGAGGATGAACGTATGTGTAAAAAGCCTTTAGTTTCATTTTGTGTCTCATGGTCATATAAAAAGAGAATTATTCTGGCTTTCATGGGATTTGTGATGATCAGTGGCTCCCAAAACAGCAGGTGCAAAAAAGTTTTATGTTTGCACATGTGGGGTTTTTATCTAACAAACAGTGAACCCATTTAAGTGTTGCTATTTTGAAGGGAAATTCAATAAGATACGCATTCAAACTGCACTTATCTTCTACCTTCCCTTGT
Organism: Sula dactylatra; assembly: GCA_013389905.1. Classification (NCBI taxonomy): domain Eukaryota; kingdom Metazoa; phylum Chordata; class Aves; order Suliformes; family Sulidae; genus Sula; species Sula dactylatra. Next base: position 217,159 of record WEKW01027077.1, read on the forward strand.
GGTGACTTAAGAATTCTAAAAACTTTCATGTAACTTGTGTCCCTTTCATCATCCTGTTCCAAAATGTGGAAAGCAGGGCTCAGTACCCCAAAACTGGAGTCCACAGGATACTTCAGGGTGTAAGGAATTTCATCAAGTCTAACTTCCTGCTCAAAGCAGGGTCAGCTGTGTGTCAGACCAGGATATGCAGGGCTTTAACCTGTCTGGAGCCGAGATACTAGTTTTAAAAGCAAAACCAGAGGCAGCTGTATCTTTAGATGGATTTTTTGATAAGTACACTGTCCCACTTCTCAGATGAAAATGGATTGTTTTCAGCAGGATGAATGAATGTAAGGGGTAGCTGGTTTTGGTGGGGAGCACTGCTAGTATAGGGGAATGTGAGTGAGTTATCCATTCTTTGTTTTTAAGCTGCATGTGCTGCTACAGATGCTTCAATGAAAGGAAAAAAGGGTAAGGCGAATTAGCCTAGAGATAGGAATTTTACACTGACACATTGTGGAACTGCTGTCATTCAGAAATCACTGATTCTTGTACTTGCAATGTGTGAGCTGCAGTTGCACGTTGTTAACTTACAGCTTATAGGAAATACTGCTGGGCTTAATGTTGTAAAACTATTTTTTTTTTTTTTCCCCGAAAGCTTTGTGTTTCATTGTATCATGACACTCAAAACACCAAATATTTTGTAATTTTTTTCTGACATAATTATTGCTTTATTTTTTCCTGGAAGCTAAGCGAAGCCAGTCTATCAGCAACTGTGTTCATCTTTATGAGGCTTTGCCAGCTACTAAAAGCGTACCTCTTCTGCTTCACACTGTGAGCTCTCTCTTACCTGGTATCTCTTACACTTCTTGCTCTCACAGACTGTCAGGTACTGTACTTTAAAGTCATCTTTTATATAAATGTTCTTTATATTTTTAAACGGCTGTCTGTCTACACCCTTTCTGTCCGGTCGATTATTCTTTAGTAGCGTGGAATGAGATGTTTTGCACTGGTTCTGTTTCCCGTGCCTCAGATCTATTCAAAACAATGCTGTTAAGCAATATTGGTAGCCATTAAGAGACGAGCAAATTTAATGGGGGCGTATCTTGTACTTTTTCAAGTTACAAAGGGCGGCAAAATGTGGCTATTTCTAATGCTTTTTTTGTTATTCTGTCACTGGGTTCATTGTCAGAGTAAGTAATCTTTTCAGGGAAAAGGTGAAGAGCAGTATCTTTTTCAAGGAACTACTGTAGAAACGAGTTGAATGTTTGAATGTATGAGCTAGTGCAAGCAAAACATGCAGTCAAAGAAATGCAGCTGGTCGAGCTACTTGATTTAAAAGGAAAATCTCATTCAGTCTGTGTTACACTCAGTTAGAAATCAATGCTTACAAATGTGGGTTTTTTTTCTTTTCTTCTGAAGAATTCTTCTGGTAATTATTGATTCCAGAAGGAAATCTGAAAGATTTGTTTATGTCTCTTAGTTCTCAGGTAGTGTTTGATTTCTCTCAATGTTTGTAGTACTGCAAGCAATGCAGTTTTTGTTCATTTTAAAGGTTACCATGAATTACAGTTAGATTTATACTCCCTAGTAAAATTTAATTTCTTAATAAAGAAATGCTTTTACTCATCTTTACACTTTCAATTACTTGATTTATTAAAGGTTTCCAAGCAGTTCTTGAAGTTTTACTATAGTACAGACCAAATATATTAAGGATTAGGAATGCAAAAACTAAAGGCAGCTATCCAGATGCAGGCATTTTAGTGGTTATTTAGACTGAAGTGGGCGTATTCGTGCTCAGAAGTGTAGTAAGCTTTTTTCCTGCTTTCAGTACAATTCTTGTCGTGTGGAACTTGCTGGTGTGAGAAATAAAGCTTGAACAAACCCTAAGCGTACAACTTTGGAACTGAATTTTGTACTGGTAGCCAGACGTGGATGTGAAAACCAGCTGTAATGGCCTGAGAACACAAAGCTGCTTTGTTGGAGGGCGTTCAGCCTATCGACTAGCCAAGACGTGTTGGTGGAAGCAGTGAGATTTCTCTCTCGTGTTAGCAGACTTCCTTTTATTTCTGTTTGCAGCTACTAAGTCTCTGAAATTATGACTGTCTGTCACCTCCCACATTTCACTTCTTGGGAGGGATTTCTGACTCTTGAGCCGATAGCTGCTGTAGCAAGGAAGGAATAGTTTTGTATGTGGTGTGTTATGGCTTTCTAGGGATTCCTGTTCTTAGTTTGTGTTCATCTCAGGCTGCCGACAGTTACCTTCAGTTGTGACACTGAAGCTGTTCTAGCTGGTGAATATGGGCATTGACCTGAAAGACGAACTTCTATTTTTTCATTATTAATTTATTATTTTATTTATTTCTTTCTGTAAGACATTTAAAGTCAACAGTGATGCTTTGAGGTCAGTAAATACAAGAACAGTTAGTTTTTGTACATGTGTATTTGCGAGATAATTTTCTGAAATACAGGCAATGTTTATTAAGTATTTATTATTTAAACTCACTTGGTAGTGTAGGTAGAATGAACTGAGCACACTGTCCTGCGGGCTGCTGCTGCAATCTGTGTATGCTGGTCTGTAATCTCGTGTCCCAAGGGGCAGCTGTTCTTGCTCATTTCTGAGTAAGTGTCGCCTCAATGTCAGTGCCTAAGGAAAGGAGAGAAGAGGAGGAGAACAGAAAGGTGGTGGAAAGGTCACTTTTATTTAATGTGCATGTTATGTAACAATATGCTGGAAGAAATTGATAGGACTTAATAATTCAGCCCACGTTCTTTACTGAAAAGAGAATTTCAAGGGTTCTCCTAAGGGTTGCTACAGCAGCATTTTTCATAATTTTTTAGAAAAGGAAAATAGAATTGGCTGTGCAGATTGCACACCTTGAGCCGTCTGCTGGTGGTTCTGTTGGATCAGCTTTGGTGGGGTGTGTGGGCCACCTCCTTGACTGCTTTCTGGGGAAAGAGTTAGCAATTACCCTAAGTATGGCAGGTGGCATTAACCAGTGTCACGGCCGTAACTAAAAGCACCACTACCGAATGCGAACATACTTGATCCTGAGTGTTACTGTCTGTCTTTTCTTCCCCCCTAATGCTAAAAGAAGTGCATTTCTAAAAGCATTGTATTCCTAGCTAATCTCAAGAGTTCCTGTTGCTCCTTCCCCAGTATGTCAGTTTACTTTCTGACTTGAATTTTCATGCCTCCCTCTCTCCTCTCTTTTTATTTCTCATTTGCAGTTATAGCAAAAAGGCTGCGTGATTCAGTTTGTCCCTACAAACTAATCCCAAATCATATGTAGCTCGGATCTTCTTTTACTCTGTCTGAATTGTTGCCATTTTTATTCTCCCTTTTCCCTCTTTATGGAGGAAAACTCAGTAAGCACAGTCATCTTTTCTGCACTCTGCATTTGTAGTAGTTTTGCTGCCTCTCCTCTATTCTTTGTGTTTCCAGAACAAACAGGGTCTAGTCTTGGTCCCTACCTCTTAAAAACATAGTTTTGTTTATGTGAAATCGTCCTGCCACCCTTCCTTGTGCACTCTGAACCCCCAGAGTAATTTCTGTCCTTTTCCTGGACTTTTTACCGCTTAAACTGCTCATATGTCTCTCTCTAAACTTTACAATTTTTCTAAGGGTATTTTATAAAACTTAAATTACAACTTCTGTAACTAGGAGTTACATTCTAGCTTTGTAACTTGGGAGTTTTAAATACTTGAATGGGTCACTTTTTCATATAGCTTCCTTAATTCTGAGGTCGTGCAAATACTTTGTTTTAATTCAATCAACAGAAGTTGAAGAATCTCAACAGCTGGAAAATTCAACAGGAACAGAAGCTATGGGCCTATTTGCAGACCAAGAGCAGCAGCTAACTCGGAGTAGCAGCACTTCAGATATTACAGATCAGTTTCCATCTGATTTTTTTCAAGGTATTTTTTATAGAGTATAGTGATACTGTACTTCTGAAGAGAAAGTGCTGAGGCTTGTTCAGCCTCATAAATGCTATTGTGGTTTCCAGCTTTGTCCTAAAATGGGTTTTATCTCATTTTCTTAGTAAGTATATTGTTGGTATCTTGTTGGAAGATCTGTTTTTCAGAAGTTACAGACCACAAATGCAGGACGTGACCTTTTATAAAGCAGGGCAGTAAAAAATGAAACCTTTGAATGCCTGTGTTTTGTATGTAACTCTTAAACTTGTTTCTTAATCTGGCTTGCATTTAAATGTGTATTAAAGCTAACAGTTCTACTTTTGTTTCTGTCGTGTATGTTATGCTTATGAAAGATTTTTCAAAACATTGTGTATTCCATTTTCATGTTGTATTACTTCACTTAGCTATAAATCTAAGAAGTGTATGTGTAAATGTAACTGAAATTTTGATACAGTTTGCTATGTACTTTGGTCCCACAAATGTCTATATTTCTTGTTTACTTTCTAAAATTTCTAGGTAAAAAGGCTGGGAGTTCTCATAATTTAACTTCTTCAGACTCCAAATCAATTCAGGAAAATAAGGGATATACAAAGAAGGAACATGAAGCTGAGCAAGTAAGGCAACATAGAAAGTTATTAGATTCTAACAATGTTTTATTTCCAGTCAGATGCCTTTTAGTATTTAGAAAATGGCAACTGGAAGTGTGAAAAATCATTAATCGCATTTCTAGGGTGGAATCTGGAATTGAGCTGTAGCTGTTCATTATGCTATTCGGTATGATCATTCTGTGCCTCCTGATCTTGTCAGCTGCTTGTGCAGTTTTATGTAATTGCCTATATTCTAGTCTTATACAAGACTTTTGTGCTATTTTTTATATTAAATGTAAACAAGAAGTACATAACTTTTTCAATATAAATAATTCATGGCTATTACAGAGCTACTGTGCACTAGAATAAATGTTTGATGGCTTGAAGTGCTGGGGAAAATGCTTTTCTTCAGCACAATTTGTATCACCAGCTATGTATTGCAGATGTTTGTATAAGTTAACATTAGAACAGCCAAGCTTCATAAATTTTTAATGCAACTTTTGAATAAATGGTGGAAATAATAAATGACTGAGGCTGATCACCTTTGTGGAAGTATAAGGCAATACAGCATGGAGGACTTCAAGCTGAATCTCATCTTTGGACCTTGGCTGTCCCATATGTCTAGACCTGAAGTACCATTAACGCTTAGCTCTAGAAAGGCGAGACAAGACACTTTCTGCCGAGTGCTTGCATTAATCACTTCAGGAATAACAAAGTGCCTCAAAAAGGAAGGAAAACCTAGTCCGCTTTACATGGTGGAGGGGAGGCGAGAGGAGAGGGAGAGAAGCCTAGTAGTTGGGGGAATTAAAAATTAACCTGGCTTCCCATTCTATTTTAGTGGCATGTGTTATAAAATATTCATGAGCATATGC
>WEKW01027077.1:222888-315133 GCA_013389905.1 Sula dactylatra
CCCCTACAATGTTAGATAATATAATAATAATTTTTACAAACCAGTTTTCTCTCTGGTGGCAATAATCTGCTTGCTCAGATACATACAGAAAGAACAAATGGATTAATGTCTGGCCAGTGGATCAGAAATTTCTTCAGGAAATTTATTTAAAAGTAGTAATACTAACAACTGCAAATACCAAAATGGAGTTTCAGAAATGTTAACTGAATTGAGGAATTTTAAAGTAGAGATTCCTTCAGCAGTTAGATCTAGCATGCTCCTGGGGGTAAGGTGTCAGGGCTTTTTGTTGCATAGTTAAAAATGAAAACATGATAACTCTATTTTTCTGGCAGAAATTAAGTTTTGCTGTTATAGATGACATGAAGTTGCAAGAAATGTGAATTTGAAGGTGATCTGCCAGATACGAAGGAAAACAATTATGCTTAGGGACAGAGCAGTGTCATTGAGAAGCAGAAAATTGCTGAAAGGTTTTCAGCAAGTCGGCTATAAAACCATTTGGTGAAGAAGGTGGTGGTAAATAAAACATCAGGTGTCTTTGCATGGGTTGTTCTGCAACAGAATAATGCCCTGACGTAAGAGATGACTACTAATTTCTTCCTGAAAGATTTTTTTGATACTTCTAAAAGTATTGAATGATTTCAGATTTGTGGAAAAACGTAAGTAACAAGTCCAGCTTGTTGGTACGAAAACTGAGTTTAGGAACAGGAGGATAACAACTGAAATTGAAAGCATGATGGTTTCCTTAAGACATCTGAAGATATTTGGGTAGTCTAAATATTCATTAAAATATCATGACTGAGTTGTAATTCACTTCCAGTAACTGTGCGCGTGTCTTGAATTTGCCAAAATGTAATGTCGTTCTCAAAACTGTAATAAGCTGAGATAATATTTTATGTTTTCCTCTGAAGGTACTAGTACGAAGAAGCAGTAGTACAGCTGAGTTAGATTTGAAAGCAGACTTGGAGCAATCACAAGGAAATTACAGAGAGAGACAAAAAAGTGAGTTCCAGGAAATACAGTCTTTTTCTTAAGTGTAGTAATTGAAATCAGTGTCGTAATTTTGTCTGGTTACAGACATATTAGATGCTTTTCTCATCATGCTTTGCTAATGTAGTCTTTAAAAACAGGGTTTGTGATCTTCATTAATCCTCTCCTGTCTTTAGGTGAAAGCGTTAGCAGTGACACATCCATTGGCTATAATAATGAAGTAGAGATCGCACTTATGCCCTGGCAAGCTGCTGAAGAAGTCCGTGAAGTTAATGCATCAGCAGATGGTTGTGTGGATCCTGACGCACCTCGCTGGCTTCAGCTTAGTCCTTCAGATACTGCAAATCTGACAGGTACTGTAGCCCAGAAAAATCTATTTACTCTTCTAGATTTTTTTTATCTTAAAAAGGAGTTTATACTGTTCAGTTTGCTTATAAAAAGTATGTTTCGTTTGGCATATATCACCAAGTGTTGTTCATAATGCTCATTCAAAAATGAGATTTGAATGCCCAGAGTTTAAGGAATTTGGATAATCAGCTTGAAGCTGGCATAGGTGCCGATAAGTTGTGATCCAGAAAATGATCACACAGTTGAAAATAATTGGGTTGTTTACTGTGTCGAATTACTACGAATCAACTGAGATGTGATAGCTGATCACTTGTGCTGCCTTAGCCTGCCCCAGTGTTCAAGTAAAATACATTAATTTATATTTTAAGTGAATAGGTTTTATTTCATAGCAGAATGGTCTAAAGAAATTCCTTACTATATATTTTGACTGATTGGAGATAACTGGTTAATTCACGGTAACTTCTCTCATCTTAATCCTGTTACCCTCCTTATTTATACTTCAAAGTACACAATGCCTGTACTCCAGTAGGATGTGATAAGCGGCATTCTCAGAAGCGTTAATTTGGAAGTAAATTCTTTACCTTTTCATTTTGTTTATCGTGTCTTTAACATATAATACCGTTGTGATTATTTATTGAAATATTTTGATTCTTTGCAATCCGTAAAGGTACCTTCCCAACTAATAATGTGAGTCAGAGATGGTAGCCCACTAACTTAATGCAGTAATATACGAAACTATCTTATAGGCTGGTTTTGCTAACAGATATGCAGTTTCAAGGATTTTTTTCATATTCACTTTTTCTATGAAATATCTCTAGTTTAATGAACCAACACGTCTAGTTCAACACTTGAGACTGCCATTGTACAAAAAGTAGCATGTAATACAGTACACGGTAAGGATGATTATGTATGACAAATTCATGCTTTCTTTATGTCTGTGGTAGAGACATTGCTCCTTTGTGTGTACAAAGAGAATGAGCTACATAAAATAGCCTGAAAGGCAACATAGAACAAAAAGAAAAACGGGGTAACAAATGTATAATTGCCCGACAGGGCCGGTGTGCTCTTACTGCGTTTCTGGTTCTCACCCAAGTCGCGAAACTTTGTTTTGCTGTAGAAACCTCTGTGGTGTAAGGCACAGAAATACTGTGACGCCACCACTGATCAGCATAGATGCAATTTTCCCTGACGATAGGTCTGTTGAAGATCATTCTAATGTGCTTAATAAGTAGCATCTGTTTTAACACTTTGGGAATTCATAACATTACAACAAACAAAACAAAACAAAAAAAGCAAAAAGAAAAAAAAATCCCAAAAGCTTTTTTTAAAATAAATACAAGCAAACATAAAACCGTCTAAATTAGCTTTTATTTTGCTAGTGCTCTTTGGGTTCTGGGAGGACACAAGTTATTTCCCTCTGCCTGTGTAGAGGTTTCCTGCAACTTCCCTTGCAGCATTGGCTGCTGAGCACTGCAGGGTGCCACGCTGGACCATAGATCTGATTCTGCCTGCAGACAGGCTGCTACGCAGCTTTCCCTGATAGTAGATAATATAACAGCTCTCCTCATGAAAATTTGCACTTCGATACGGAATTTTTCTTTTACTGTTTAAGCATATTAATTCCGTTATCTTGACAGTCTTCACAAAACCCTGCTTTCCTTCGCAGTTTGCATACTGCTGTCTCAGGAGCTGCTTCTGTATCAAGTGATAATGCCTGAGCATGTTCTTCATCACTAGTAGTGCATACTTCTTAGTTCCTTTGTTCGGTTCCATTTCCAGGTCATTTTATGCTGTGTGATCTTAAAAAACAAAGGACTCTTAGCAACAGAAATATTACCTGTAAAAGCCAGCTATTGCAGGGTACATGAATGTTCCATTTACCTGCATTTGCCTCCCTGCTAAAAAAACCCAACCTGTGAGTGTGGGGGCAGTCTGTCTGATGTAAAACTGATCTATAGCTGTGTCATCTCTGCGTGGAAGCCCTTTAGCCTGCATCTTCTGCCATTTTTTTCTTTGAATCATGTGCTAGCTTGAGCAATGAAAAAGGGAGAGATGATTTGGTGGGAGAGAATACTTTTGAGATGGAAGACAGTTAGAAGGAGTAATGAACCTATTTTATTGACCACATTTATGCTGTACGCTGCATTTCTGTTTCATGGAAATGGGACTTTTTTTAAATTTACAGACAGTAGTGAATTCCTTGCTGATGACTGCAGTATAATTGCTGGTGGAAGCCTTATTGGTTGGCATCCTGATTCTGCTGCTGTGTTATGGAGGAGGATCTTGGGAATTCTTGGAGATGTGAACAATATTCAGTCACCTAAAATCCACGCAAAAGTTTTTGGGTATCTTTATGAGTTGTGGTATAAACTTGCAAAGGTATTGTATATGATGCTTACATCTAATTATAATGACTTTTCTTCTAAATATTATTGTTAAATGTGATTTAGTGTTAGCATCTGGAACATAAGCATGAGGGTTGGAGGATTTTGTTATAAAGAAAGATAATCTGGTTCGATTTCTGGTAGGTATCCTCAATAGAGACTGTTCCTGTTCAGTGACAAGAGAATTTAGATTAATTAATTTAAATGGGGTGAGGAAACAGTAGCAAAGAAAATAGAAGGATAGAATAGAATACCACAAATGCTGGTATTTGGTGTGAAAGCCCATGGTATGACCTAGAATGGTAATACTTGCTTAGGCTGTGGGGAGGCACTTTAGAACAAGCTTTCCTGGTAGTTTTGGCTTAAGTAGGAACTCTGCATAGCGCAGGGTGTAGTGCATTTCAAGTAAATCAAATAAAATGAAAAAGTAGTAATACGAAATAAAGAGTATTGATAAAGTAAGCTACAGGTTTTATTGACTCTCTTTTTTTAAAAACATTAGATACGGGACAACCTTGCTATAAGTGTGGACAATCAGTCTACTCCCTCTCCTCCTGTCTTAATTCCTCCTCTCAGAATATTTGCATCATGGTTGTTCAAGGTAAGTTATTTCTAAGATATTCATGTCAGTATTTTCTTCTGTGTCAGTAAACTGAATATGTTAGTACTATGTCAGTACTAAACAGTATGTTTAGTTGTGTTAGTTTTAATTTTTATAATGGCTGGCTAAGATGATGAATACCCTCCAAAGGCTATTTGGACTCGAATCTATTTATTAAAATACGCGGAACAGATTTGCTTTATGGAAAATCTGCTGAAGATACAGTTTTGCATTAGCTGGCTACTAGAAATAAAAGTAATAATACAAGGTTTTTGCTCTTTTCAGGCAACCACCCTGCCGAATGAATATAAGGAAGGCAAACTTCAGGCATACAGGCTGATCTGCGCTATGATGACTAGGCGTCAAGATGTTCTGCCAAATTCTGATTTCCTGGTTCATTTTTATTTTGTGATGCACCTTGGCTTAACAAGTGAAGACCAGGTAAAAAAAACTTTAGAAACCGTGTTCTGATGGAAATGTTTGTATTTTCATGTTTCAAGATCTGAAGCAGAAAGGAAGCAATGCTTTGCAACAATTGTTGCGTGAAATTATCCTGTGTAGCCTGGTCTGTACCTCTCTTTAGATTACACAGTCCTAACTTTCTCATTGCTCTCCCAGTTACAAATTTTTAAACAACAACTACTTATTTGTGACTTATTGTCACAACTGCATCACATGCTTGTGGATGTTTCTTTCTTGGTTTCCTGACGTATCTGAGGAGTAATCTGTGATGAGATTCTGTCCAATGCCTTGCATGGTTCGTGGGTCAAGCTGGTCACGTTAAAAATGTTCAAATACTCAGCTGATATGAAGCCTTGAGCTACGCTGTGTGTTTGACCAGTATGTTTGGTGCAAAGGGGACTGAACAGAGAACTGAGACAGAAGGTTACCTTACCACTGTAACGAAGAGGTGCTGCCAAAACACACTGTTTCTGTGGATAAATGTCGTTTCTAGGTCCCTGTGTCCTGGGTTGGCCTAATTAATAAAGCATTCAGCGGGAGATGTGGAAAAGACTTAATCTGTTGAGACGTAAGGAGATTATTGGGCCACAGAAACAGCTAAATACTCATAAAAACTGTAAGAAATACTCTTTAGACAAAATAGAGAGTATCTAAAAACTCTTCCATGTTTTTACAGCTGTAGGAGTGAGTTTTCTTCCTTAAAAGAAATAGTCTAATGAAAGCAGTGGCAAGAGCTGTTCTGCAGATGCCAGCAGAGGGCTCACAGACCCCTTTGTAAATCCTGTAGTGGTCACTTCTGCTGCTTCTAAGAATTATTTCTGGTGCCTTTAGTAAGCCAGCAAGAAGAGTGTTGCACAGGTTTGGTTATTTCTGAGATGAAAGAGAGAAATAATGGATTGTTACTGGATTCTTGCCCTCTGAATCTCAATTCCCCTTCTGAAAAGTTAGAGCATTTGGAAAATGTTCCTTTTAAACAGGTAATGGGAGGGGGGGGGAAGAAGATAAAGGAAAGGGTTTTCTTCTGGAAAAACTTAAGAGCCCTGGCTGCTGCTGAAAGTTAAAAACCCATAAGCATTTGCCACTGATAAAGCACAAATGGGGAAAAATTAAAAGTGTGGTGGGAACTCCCCTTTTTGCCACTCTCAGTATGTTACCTGAGAGTAGCGAAGAGCTCGTTACTCTTTCATTTCGCTCACGCCATTCAGATTTCAGACAGTTTAACACTGATTGCTTCACAGAGTAACTTCGTTCCCCTACAAAAAAAGACTATGTGGTAACACCCACTATGATCAGACCCCCCTGAATTTTAAAAACCACACAGCATTAAATCTGTTTGCATAAAACACACAACTCAAGAAACTTTGAAGCCTGATGTAGACCAGATTTAGAAAAGAAAAAAAAAAATCACTTTTATATTTGAAAAAATAAACATCCTTGAATCAATATAGTAACCAGTGCCAACACAGGGCCATAGGGATGGAAAATGTCAGTAATTTTAAGACTTAAGTTGTTTCTGTCTACCCATTTCCATGAAATGGCCAGACTTTCAGAGGTGTTCAGCTGTCGACAGTGCCTTTTTTCTAAGCTAAAGGGTGTGCTATTTTTTGAAATCTGACTGCTTCCTGGAGAACCAAGTCCTACACAGAAACTGGGAGATTTTTAAAACGTGGGGTTGGCTGTTGTTGAACTGTTCCTCACCCTGTTTATTGCATTTTGGTGTTAATAACAGTTCCACAGATCTTAAGCCTCTTGCTTTGTTGCACACGGGATTTCAGTCTTTGTGCAGTTGCAATCCAGAAGTTAATGATGAAGCAGTGAAGACTGCGTAGTGAAGGCAAGACCCCACATTGCACATCGTTCCAGGGCTTCCCAGATACTCTGCACGCTGCTGCTGCTCTTTTGTTCTTCCTTGCCTTGCTCAGTTTTGCTTTTTTTGCCTCTGGGTGGCACACTTGACCACAAGTTTTTTCCTATGTTACTGTCCCTCCAGTTTTGCTTTCCTTAGCTGTGAAACTTGCTGAGGTGTTAACTCACGGTGCTTTGGGACTTGGATTTTCCTGGAAGTGTTGATATGAAGCATGATCCTTATACCTATATTTCTATATTTCCAGTATGATGAGCGTCAAGGTGCTTGATGGGTGTTGAGACTAGTCAGGCAATTTGCGTGCTGAGGGTAACTACAGGTGCAGGGATGCATTGTATGAGGCAGAAGTGCCTCCTGCGATACAGGCAAACAGTAGCAAAGCATAAAGCGTACGATGCGAAGGACGTTGCTGTCAGAGGTCTCACAGCTTCCTGCAAGAAACAGGATGATGTACAACGAACGCAACGCAGCACCAGTACTGAGTTTGTGGTTTATGTACTTCTCAGTAATTGTTTTTGGTATATGCTGTTACCTGATAAACTTCTAAAAGCGAGTGTGATATCGTGGGGCACAAGGATCACTGGAACGTGGATCCTAGTCCTTCGTAACGATGTAGAAGCCCCCCTCCCTGCCCCGCCAAAGCGTGGTTTCTAGAATTCAAGTCATTGCATACCAAAATAAACTGGGTACAGATTTTTTTAGCACCGATTGTTTTTGTTTGTTAAGCACACGCATAAATTTCTCACTCTTAAAGAACATTAACAGGAGAAAGGAAGGGGGCGGGCATTTCTCATGGGGGAATTTTCCTTCTGTATGTATGACTGGAGCAACTTTAAAAGTTATGGGGGAAAGCAACAGAAAGGTAGACCAACTCCAGGAAATCACATTGGCTGCTTTACAAGAGCTTTTTAAGTGGCTATGTAATTTAAAAAAATTAGTCAGTAACCTCTTCAATGCGATTATCAATATTTCAGTTAGCATCAAATACATTTCGAAAAGAAACATTTCTCTCTTTCTGCTCCTCCCTTAAGGATGCGAGTATACAAAATTTCTGCTGTGTTGTGTAGATTTTGGTGTAGATAGAAAACCAAAATAATAAGTTTTTGAACATGTTAAGAAATTAATGCAATATTATTCTGGGCAAGTGCAACCTGACTTTGCAGACTTGTTTCATGGGATATATAAAAGAGCAATGTAGGGTTATATTTTCTAGAAAGCTCCCATGGCATTCTGAGTTCAAGATGTAGCAATTAGCTTAGCAGATGAGAAAGGAGATAGCGAAGTAATGAGCTGCATCTAATTTGTCCATGTGGGAGTGTCTAACAACAAACATCTCTGAAGAAGTGAACAATTCTCTGCAACAATTGCATCACCTTTTCAGGTGGGAGAAGTCATTGCATAAACGGCAGTAAGTCGCAGTCTGGCGTTGTAATTACTTCCAGCTAGCGAGGGGTCTGAGGTCGGGGCCAAGGGACCGTCTGCAGGATGATGATTCTCCTCCTGTACCGCTCAAGTCAGTGGGCATTTTCCTGATGCTGTAGCGAGCCCAGATTTTTTTCCTACAGTTTTTTTATGAATGAAATTCACTGAGTCTCACCACCTCCCCTTCCTGACCTCCAGTGTAAAGGAAAGTGAATTCGGACCTTCTCTACCACGCTGTGGATTAGTGAAGGCAGTTCTGCTACAGTTGCTCCAATTGCTCATCTAGATTAGGGGAGATCATGATTAGGGTGTGATTTTTAGGAGATGCCATGGGATAACCTGTTGCAGTTTGGGTAGGCACAGCTGCCATAAGCTGCCAGGTGAGACTAATGGTTGAAAAACCCCCATTCCAGTGATTGCAACTAAACGTGTCTTTTTGGACAACAAATATAGCTTTTCAAATCAAACCAAAGTCTACTGCTGCAGTGCACAAATTTTACAAATACCTGAACAGGGAAAGGAGATGTATTTTATTATTGTTACTGTAGCAGTGATTTTTGCTTCATGAACTTGCAAAGATACGTAAGTATCTCCTTACTTCATAGCTTCCTTGTTTTTGCTGAAGAACAAAAGCACCACAATACAATTCCAAAACACTACTAACACGATTCAGCCCCCTTCTTAGAAAAGCAACTATTGAGATAGTTCTGCTTCCTCCATTCTGGTACTTTTGGTACTTAAATAATCCTTCTAGGTTACTGGTGTTTTTCTCCTAAAACTTCTGTGGATTTTCAAGACACTGATTTCTGTCTAAATGTGCACTCTTAGTTTGAGGAGAGAATGCAATGCGAGTTAGGTGCTTCCTTCTAGTTACGCTGTAAAAGATGAGACGGCTTTTCAGTATTTTTCAAGGTTCAAACCGGCAGCTGTTGAAGTCTCACCCTACTACCAGGGCTTTAGTATCAGTTAAGGTGCTTGGCGTAACCTATTGACAACATGTGCCAGCGAGGTTTTGCCCAGCAGTCAAAGGTTATCTGAAAAGTGAGCAAACGGGTTAGTGTTATTCCTGATTTTCGGAGTTTAACAAATAACTTTAATAACTGTACAGTTATACTGGCTTGCCCGAGTATCTTTGGAATAGAGTGTTTATATATATAAAATAAGGTATTAAGGAGCATAATTAACAGTGCAGACTTCAGAAATTCTCTATGCAAAGAACAACTGTTAGAGAGGGAGAGAGACTGTGCTGATGGCTGGTTTTTTTAGTTTAGTGATGTTAAGGGCAGAACAAACTTTAAATATGGAAGGAAAAAAAAAAAAAGCCCAAATCCAAATGATTTGACAGATGTCTTTGGTGATTAAATTTCAGCACATGCAGACCGGACTGCCTGTAGAATGCAGCCCAGCTGTAGGCAGAGAAGTTAACTACTATGGTTTTAGCTCGATTCCTTTCAGTAGTAAAAGGATGACTTAGATGAAATACGCTACTAATGTACATTATGCTTGTCTATAAGCCTCTTAATTTGTTTCAAATATACTGTTGCTAATTATGGAAAGGAAGCTACACCAGTTACGTAGTAAGCTTATGTAGAAACACTGACTATAGCTCTTTGCATGAGAGATGGCTCATTTATAATATGAAGCATTTTTAGTAGAGTTGCTACCAGACAAGCCATATTAATTACCAATTTGTCTTANTACTTGTGAACTTTTATATCTTTGTTAGGTTCTTCCTCAACAGTGAGGAGCTATGTACGACTTCTAGACTGCTCAGCCATTAGCGCTGTTCTCTGGGACATGCATTAGCTGGGTAGAGCATTGTCTTCTAAAGGTACAATAGATGAGCAGCTTTGCTTTTGTATGCTGTGGAGTAAGTACTTCTTGCCCGGACTTCTGCCTGATAATGTTGCACATGAGGACCCTTAGTTGTACAGTGTTTCAGAAACCATCATGCATTTTAGGTTCCTTTCCAGAGTGCCATTTTTAAAAGAGGATAATCATAATGTAGTCTTTAAGGCTGAGATTCCCGTATTTTTGTTCCTTTTGACTTTCTTCCAATGGCTACCACGATTTTTTCCCTCTTTTAATCTGCCCCATATCTCACCTTCTGTAGAAAATTGGCCTGTGTGCCCCCATTATGAGCTTTGAGTGCTGTGAAAAAGTGTTAACAGACAGCACATTTCCAGTAGAGACAAAAATACAAATGCCAAGGTCTCGCAAGAAATCCTGCATACCCCTCTGCTCATTCAGAGTAGGATGAATTGGAAGGGCTGGAGAAAAATAGCTGCTAGGATTGACTGGAAGGAAGGGAGAACCAGGTAATGCCGATCGCAGGAGCTGTGCGTTCTGGAACTATGTTGGTAGTTTTGTTTGGGTTTGGGGTTTTGGGTTTTTTTTGTAACACTTCTGCTCTTTCTAAATTGCTTCCATCCCACCCAAATTTCTGTTTTGTAGTCAGTGTTCTGTCCGTGCCTTCTGTATTCCCAGCAGTATCTTGCCAGAGTGCCTACTGCTTGTCAGCTCTTCGTGAGGATTTTCTGAACTCTGTCCAAAATAGAAATAGAGTTTTTGAAGCAGAGGCAACATCTCTCCTCCTTCCATTTCACTCACACCTTTTCTTCCACCTCTCCAGTCATCGTTGTAGCTTTGGGATCTCCCGAAGTAAGTTTCTTTGTTAAGATGCCCTTGCAGTGCAATGCTGTTTCATCATCCTTAGCTCTCTCCTTGACTCCCCACTTCCCCTCTGCTTATTTCAACTGGGCTGTGTCTTCAGGATCCGTCCTTTCCCCTCTTTGTGCTTCTCTGCTTCAGGCATGTTTTATTTCAACTCCTTGCTTAGCTGTTACCTTTCTTTTATGCAAGGGGACATGCTAAATTCTGAGAGTGACTATTTTAAGCAAATCATATTTGCCATTTTTGGGGATGTTCTAATAAAAACGTGCAAAACAGTCCCTTCTCCTCTGCATGCATTCCTCCATCTTGAAAACTGACAGAGCACGCAGCTGAAAGTGGAAAGCTTTAAGAGTGCTGCTGATTGCCACCTAAGGTGGAGGACCTGCCTTCCTGCTGCGCCCCGCAGGGAGCTCCTTCACCTGTCCTCTCGGAGGTGTGCTCACGTTCCCTTCCTCCTCGGCGGTTAACCTGGGGCTCTGCAGGTGCTCCGGCACTGCCACCTCGGTTTCTTACTACGGGAGACTGGGAAGCGGTCCTGCCACAGGCATTTGGGAGAAATCCTTATTGCGGCACAAAGTTGTCCCACCATTGCAAGCAGCGCCATGGACTAGTAATGAGTTCTTGGTACTCGTGCCTCTGTACCTGTAGCAAAGGGGGTTTTCCCTTTGCTATATTCCCTCTCAGTGAGATATTTCCCTCTCAGTGTGCATGAACTTAAAATATTTCTTCCAGTTCAAAGTGTATCCTTAATCCCAAAGGCCTCCTAGGTTGTGAAAATATCAAACCTACTCTAAAAGGGGAGAAACTTTACAAATCTGGTTCACTCCATATGTTTGATCTCTGTTACTAGGGCGTTTGAGCACCTGTCTGTCAGCACAAGGGCTTTGGGGTGGGGTTTTTTGTTATTAATTTGACTTTAAAAAGAGAACTTTCTAATGTAGTTTAGAGGGGAAGGAGCAATTAGCAGCAGGTGACTTATGCAGTAATCTGTCATCTCTAGCACTTGTGAATAACCTTATCCATGTTCTACAAATGCGGTGTACTCTGGTTTTCAGTATCCCTCCCTATTGCATTCGGTCACAAGATACTTTAGGAAATGTAACTTTTTTGGAGGTTAGATTTAAATGACAGATTGAAATGGATTTTTCTGACAGGCTAATCCTGCGCTTTCTGAGGGTGTCAAAATACTTCATAAATTTTTATTGGAACTTTATTTTTGACATGGTAACTCTTACCAAAAACGTAATGATAGCTAGGAAAACTTGGAATAAGTAAATGGAAGCATTTGTTCCTTTAAAATAAAAAAGGAAAATGAAGGATTTACCACTTCAGTCCTGTGTAAATTAATAATCCTTCCCATGCTCTAAATTTCAGCCCCTAATGAGGTGTCTGTCAGTGAAGAACAGAGTGAACTTTAAGTGAAAAATCCATGTTGTTCCTGTTGAAGGACAATTGGAAACGTGATGAAGGCAGATGGCAGGCTATTTGGTTACACCTGTAATCTACAAAAGCTTGAACAAAAATTAGGTGAAGAATATTTTTGTAATTGACCTTTCAGTGAACTTGCATAAATTTTTTTCACTTACTCAGTGGTTGTTTATGACCTTATTATTTGGATTACTAGATTAACCTATACTGATATATTATGCCATTTATAGGGTTAATGCATTTGAGAGGGACATACATGTGATTGCCCCCTTCTCTCCCCTCCTCCTCATTTTTAACACTACAGAGCATCATTTTGAATTGAAATAGTCCATAATGGTCCTTTTTTTCACTTTTCTTTAACAATGTGAACACTAAATTATAGCTGTGCAATTATGTAAACAATGGAAATGCTTCCAGAATGAGTACTTCCTTTTAAATTTTCATTTTGTGTAATTGCTGAAAGGTTTGGAGCCATAATAAACCAAAATTATTTTACATGTTTATCGTTCTAAAGGTCAATTATGAAAGAAGTAAAGAAACAACACTGTACAGAATGAGTGAACCAATTTCTATTGCCATCACCATATGTTTTTCTTATTGCTTGTGTTTTTCCAGTTACTGTGTACATAGCATTCAATTAAAGTGATTCATTTACTAGGCTGTAAGCTGCTGAACAGAGTTTACATTTATAGAACAGCACTTGGAAGGGAAGGAAACAACTTGCCTCTGTTTGAATTACCTGATTTTTGCAATATCACTGATAGGACATATGTTCTCACTTGGTCGCTTTCTCATAAGCCTGAATCTTCTGATAAGCTCGCAACGCTCTTGAATTACTGCGTGAAATCACGCTTTTGTTGTTAGCTGGGTTGTGCATGAAAGTGTGCTAACTGGGACACGGGAGAAAAACTGTCAGGTTTTACCTGTGAGCGCCTTCCCGGGGTGTGGTTTCTTTCCTGTGTGTTCCGTCTGGACTAAGCTCAAGTGTCTGGACTAAGCACAACAGTGTTAGAGTTGGGACGTATTCTGCCTCGTATTAACTTAAATGAAGTCACTGGAACTATCACAGATTTATACTGAAATGCCTGAGATGAAGAATGGCAGTGGAAACTAATGGAAAGCTAGGCTGAACGTGTTTTTCTCTGGGCTCTTATGCACTGGTACATTGTTAATTTTTGAAGTTACGTGTGTGATGTATCACCGCAGCATACGGTCTGTGCTGTGAATTCATCAGTTTCAAGCTACATAACAAAAAAGAGAAATTGGGGATTATTTCATTAGCTTTCAAAATAAATTTTTCAAAGGTTTCTTACTAAGAAAAAGAAATTTTTTTTTGTAGTAATAGTAGTAGTACATAAACAGCAAGTAGCTCCGTGCAACCACGTTCTTAAAGCTTTTTGGAACGTGTGTGTTGTCACAGCGTTTGTTAAAGTCGTGTTAGTTATGCTGTGCTGTGAACTCACAGGTATTAGTATTAAAGTAGCGGTTTCGCAATTTCTGTTTTATCCTCATTCTCTAAGTGTTCTCTACAACGACCATAGTTAAGAGTTGAGAGTCGATGGAGCTGGGTGATCGTTACAGTGGTATTTAACAGATGGGGTTGATGGAGCGAGGACAGGAGTTAACGCAGTTGTTTGTAGCAGGTCTTTGTACTTCCTACGTTCTGTTACCTTTCGGGCCAGGTTAGCATGGGCTCTTTTATTGTGGCATATGTCAACAGAAGTGTACTCCCATCTGCTGCTCTATAGTTTGATGCCCAATTATTCAGAGACCAAACACATCACAGTACCTGGCTCCGTTTGTAATTACAGGTGCGTTGTGTTGTGAGGAGCCCGGTGCATTAATCAGACCCTTAATTATAAAAAGGTGGGTCTTCTGTTCTGCTGGGAGTGTGAGTTTACTACCCACTTTATGAGCTGCTGCATCCATCTGCTCCCTCTTTTTCAATGTTTGCATTGACTGATATTGACTTTAAAATGTATCAAAGGAAGTGATTAAAAGTAGTTTAAACATTAACTCGAGTGGCATTTTACCTTATTCAGGAAAGTGAAAGGATTATCTGCTACTGTGTTAAAAACTAATATTATTGATTTAAAATATATAACGCAGTTATTTCATAGGATGTTACTGATGTAATACTTAGCAGAACACTAAATAGGTTCTGTCCAGGTGTTTAGCAGTGCTTTGAGATAATACTAGTGTAGTTAAAGCATATCTTCATATAGGCAAAAAGGAGTTGGACTTCTTTAGTTTCTGATGTAGAAATTGAGCATATGGACACATTCTGGGACTAAATTTAAAGTTCGAGCCTTCTTCAACACATCATAAAACCAGTAAAGATGGACACTGAAAATGGTTTCCCTTTGCAACCTTGCTTTGGAATTTTATTGAGATGAAAAAGAATTCCCTGCTCAATATAGAAATAGCTTTATGTAATTCTTCAGAAAACATAATTATATAGATTTTGTGCCTAATTTTAAACCTGCTGAAACCTTGTAGGAAGGAAATCTTAACTCAAATACAGGAACTTTGCTCTGATTTGGAGGGACTGTGAAGAATTCAAACATGGAAGGATTAAAGTCGAAACGCTTATCTCAAATGTGTTCTTGTGTCACAGGGTAGCGATGAGAGCAAAGCTGCGGTTGGTGGTCTATTCTTACGTGTATAGCGCTACCTCTTAAAAGCAAAAAACCCCCTCTTCCTCAGCAAAACTTTCTTTTTCCCCAAGGCTTATCTATATTTGCTACCTTAATTATTTAGAAGAAGAGTGACTTAGAATAGTGTAGTTAGCTTACATTGTCTGTGTTACCATGCTGTGTATGATCACTTCTTGCATCTGACATTGCCGTATTTCTCAACTAGTCCAGACTAGCAAAGAAATCCCGTATGTGCTGGAGCAGCCTGGCAGTAGTAAGCCACCTACTGCCAGTTACTGCCTTGAGCTCCCCCTCAGGGCAGAGGCGGCAGTCATTTGTGTCATCTCGTGTTTTTATGGCTACAGAATTTTGAGTAATGTGACTTTAGGAAATACCTCATTTGGAGTGGTGTAATGCTTCATCTTAAAGTGATTAATGGTTTGAATGTTTTGAATCCAAAGTCTTATTTAACAGGAGAACAGTTCTCTTAAGCTTAGACACAGAGACATGGGTGTTTGTTTTGGGTTGGTTTTTTAAACAGGAGTTTAAGAGTACAGATATTACCAAAACACAAAATGCACTTTTCCTACTAAATACACCTGCAGCGGAAAGTAGCGTACAACGATCAGTTGTACACAGAGCTGCGTGGCTCTGAATTATCACCTTAATTAGCGTGGAACTTCTGGATTGCTAAGTCAAATCTTGTCAAACTCTCCCTTTTCGTTTTGGGCGCTTTGTTTTTTGGTTTGCTTATTTCTTCTCAAACAGGTAACTTCTCTTTCAGGATATCTTAAATACTGTCATAAAGCACTGCCCACCTTGGTTTTTCTTCCTGGGCTTACCTGGCTTTACGATGCTGATAGGTGACTTCATTACTGCGGCGGCCAGGGTTCTGAGCACAGACATGCTGGAGGTGAGTATGGCAATGCCCAGTGCCCCTGTCCCCCGAGAGTGTGTGCCTGCTAACGAGGTTCGGATGTCTGCACTCTAACAGGTGTTGACTCATTAGTGCAATGCGAAACGGGGCTCTTGGGGCAGATACCATGGCAGCTGATGTGTGAAATTGTGGGATAAGGTGACACGCTAGTATTGCAGAGGTGTTTCATCAAAAGGCCAAAGTGTGAGAAATCATATCCTCGCTAATATTGCAGCACGCCTGTGCACTAAAAGCAGGACTTGGATTTCAGAATCTCATTAGCTTTTTTTCAGTGAGCTTATATTGAAAACATGGAAATCTTTTGGCAATACAGAATTTCTCACTAAATATCAACACTAATAGAAATGTGATTCTAAATGATTAAATTAGTGAAGGGTAAATAAAACAGCAAATCAATGATGGGATACCAAAATAAGGGTAAAGGTCTGGCAATCCCAGGAAAAACAGGAAAGCTTTGTTGTACATGGAACACCAGTTTCTGTCCATTTTGGCCAACTGCTTTTACCGCTGCTCTTGACATTTGTGCGGCTGAGCGGGTGGCCCTGCACAGGGACACGGCTCTCTCGTATTTCAGCAGGACTGAAATAGTGAGCCTAGCCGCGCTTTTTCCATTGTCCCTCAAAGAGTTTACAGCCATTAATTTTCTGACATCTCTTTAAAAAAACTGATCAGCTTGATCGTTGATCCAAAGCTTAAAGCGCTAAAAAGAAATGAAAACTCAACTTTCCACAGGGAAAAAAAAATCCCCAAAAAACAATGTCACCTTCCATTTCTCCTACAAGCTTAAAACTTAGCGTGCATTGCATTTTCAACGTTATGCAAGATTATATAGCAGTACTTAATGCATTTATAGCTCAGGCCATGTTGCTTTTGATGGTTTTATTGAAGTAGGAAAATCTCTATGCATTCTTATTGTGTGTGCAGTCAGTTTGAGTGCACTGTGCTGTCCTTTGTGTCACGCGATCAGCTAACAGCAGTGCTGTTTTCGTGCTTGAAATTCTCACTCCGCTTTTCTTTAGGTTGTTCTGTATTTTTTTTTTTATTGACACTGAATCGCTGATAATTGGATTGTATAATGACAGAGGACTTATTAAAAAGGTAGAATATGCTTAGGAGTGGGACCAGGTCCCTGATGGAGGAGAAGTTTGGGCTCAGAAAAAGAGCAGGGCAACAGAGCAAAAAGCATAGGCAAGTAAGCGTCTGTAAGTCGCTGCTTTAATGCTGCTTTTGCTGTAGTTGTAAAGGAAAACCTACCAGGACGCGCTCCTCAGGACACTTCCAATGTTGCGCTGTGAATACAGTACGTCTGATATTTATGGTGATAGACACTAGCCTCATAGCTTATGCCATTTTCATAACTTTATGAAGAAAATGTTGTTTTTCACTTTTCCTTCGTTAGGCTCCCCGTTCAGAAGCTCACACCATCCTTGGTTCTCTTGTTTGCTTTCCAAATATCTACCAAGAAATTCCACTCTTGCGACCCATTTCAGAAGCCGGTGATATCATTGCAGGAACAGCAGATGTCAAGGTAAAGTCACATTTTGTTAGTAAATCCTTATGTAACCTAACGTATTTTTACTACATAATCACTTCATTTTTACCATGCACTTTTTGTTAAAAAACTAAACCCCTCCTTCTCCTCAAAACCCCTCAGCTGCACACATGGTATGTACTTATTTGATAAGCATTGCTTTGCTTAACGTGCACCATAAAATTAACAAAGCTTAGATACTGCAAATCACATTTTACTTTCAAGGAGAGTGAACTGGTGATGATCAAATGCGATGTTTTCCAGCCAGATGCCTGTCAGGTCAATTCATTAAATGATGTTGGTGGTATTATTTAAAGTGTCCGTTCATTGTATCTGTGTATATTAGCTTGTCCTTTAAGAGATGTTGGGTGTGCGTAAGGGGAGATACTTTTTTGCCTTATTGGTATTATAGTAAAATGTTAAGAAAGTTCCTCTATTAGATAGAACCATCAACTTACGTGAATGGTTTTTCCCTGAGAATTAATTTCAGCGGGACACCCCGAGACATGAATTGTTTTGCTGGATGGAAAGCTTTGTAATTTATGTGACCTTCACAGCAATAGTCTTGGTGGGGAAAAAAGTCATACGTGTCGTCCCATAAAGACCCAACAAAGGTGACCTGAAGCATCACTTGCAGGTGAAACCTGTCCAAATGGTTGCCCTCACAAAAGCCTCTGTGGCTTTTCAGTGAACTTGAGGGACCACGCTGATGCACTGCACAAAGTTAGGTAAAGCTGGGGAGGAATCTCTGAATTCCTCATGTGGCCTGAGAAGGTAGAACCAGAGAGAATGCAGAACCCTTAGCACGCCTGGCTCTCATTCTTGCTTTCTTCATCAGGCCTCGGAGAGTCATTGGAGGCATGTTAGAACAGTCTTGATTTCAAAAAGTATCTCTTTTTTTATACTAAAACATACACTAAATTTTTCAAAACTTGGCTTGTTCAGAACTTGAACACTGCAGTTTGTATTATCAAGTGATCACGACTCATCATTAGTAAATACCCATCAACTATGAAAACAAATTGATTTCCATCTTGCTGCCTGTACATGATTTTAAGTTGATTAGATTTATCCACAAGGGTCTGTATATTTGAGTTGTAATCAGTGAGTATTTCTCCCTTGACCAAGTAAAGTTGGCATATAGTAAAAATGGTTTGAATAGACTGAGAATTAAAGTTATTTCACTTGCCACTATGTCAAAATTAAACAACTTTAAGCATCTTTTTCATACATCCATTTTATTTATTATTTTAGTGCTACCTCATAAATATTTTATTGAAGAACGCTACAGAGGAGCCAAGTGAAGCTGCAAGGTAAAATATTGAGTAAAAGAAAAAATGGGAAAGTCTTTTTTGCTACTGATTTTTTTGGTGCTTGTACAGCCGAGTTGTTACTTGTGGTTTGGTCCTATTTGGACGAGTTATTCGCTTTACGCCTTTGAGATGAGGTTCATGCCGCGCTGTGAAGGTGTTGACCTGTTGTGTGACCTGAGGGAGGGAAAAGAGGTTGCATCTTTGCGCATTTCTTTCTTTTTTCTAAATCTCCTTCTAAAAATTCTGACAAAACCACTTTTTCTTTTAAAAAAGATGCATAGCTATTTGTGGCCTTGGAGTTTGGATATGTGAAGAACTAACGCAGTGTACAAACCATCCCCAAGTGAAGGAAGCAATCAATGTCATAGGTGTGACACTGAAGGTATTACTGTGATAGTCTCTGTGATCAATAAACATTGTGTAAAAAAAAGGTATTTTCTTTTTTTTTTTTTAAATTGTTGCTGGTTATATGGAGCACAATCTGCTGGTTTGTCTTTTCATTGCTTCAAGCACCGACCGGATGCTGCCTAACACACGACTGCTTGGGACTTTTTGCGTAGCGTTAGTGATAATGGTATTGGCCATCTTCAAAAAGATGTCTCCTATTTCTGAACCTTCACATGTAATTCGTAGCTCGTTCTGCTCAGTGAGCATGGTTCAGACTCTTATGGCTCGGCTGGAGTTGCTGAGGAGTATATGCACGGTTCTTCATTGTTGCTAAGGTGGTATCCTATAAAAAAGTGCAAAATATTTGCAAAAATAGCATGTGATTATGTACCTAAAGACCCTTTCCACAGCAGACCAAATTAAGATTACAGAGCTGACGTCAAGCTTGCTGTTTCCTGATGCTGACAGTGGGATTTTGCAACATTAACATTTTTTTATTGCTTATACAGAGGCAAAGTAATTTTAAATGTAGAAAAACTGAATGCATTGTATTGTATCTGGATATTTTATATGGCATTTGATCATCTTTTCTTTTCTTCTAGTTTTCTAATAAACTGGTAGCTCAAGTAGCCTGTGATGTTCTTCAGCTGCTGGTTTCTTATTGGCAAAAGCTTCAGAAGTACGAATCCTCTCTGTCCAGAAAAATTACCGAAGTATGTCAGTTTCTTTAAAATGTTTGTATGGAAATCATATGGAGAATTGTCTTAATTCCTTACTTGAGCTACTGTAACTGTCACTTTGTTAACCTTTTCTTTCTTCTGCGGTTACTGTTAGGAGGTGAACTTTCTGTAGTCCTAGGACCAGTGTACTTCTCTCATTTCTAGTGATTTAGTTCTAAAATGCTCAGTAAAGCTTTTTGTTTCACTTGGACATTGATTTGCAAGGGCCAGTTAGATGGTCCTAAGAGAATTTAACCTTTTTCATACCCTGTTCAGATGTAGTTCATGCTCTCTGTAGTGAAAGAAGTTAAATGTCTTTCTGGAATTTTGTTTACATTTCCATGTAGATCCTTGTGGCCACTATTGCGTTTCTTTTGCCGAGTGCTGAATACTCCTCTGTGGAAGCAGATAAAAAGGTACGTTGCTGAAAAAAGCAGTCTCCATTCTTTCTTTGTGCTGTTCAGGATGGTTATTAAATGAAGTCGCTTGGAACCAGAGTCACATTTTAAACTTTCAAACTCATACCTTTAATTCTGGGTGAATTTAATAGAATGTATCTAAATACTGCGCTGCATGTTTCTGTTTAGTTTATAGTTTCACTGCTGCTTTGCTTGTTGGATTGGTGTATGGCATTACCCATGAAAATGCTACTGGAGCCGGTGTCTGCTGGTGTTCTTGAAGATCAGCATGCATCCAAAGCTCCTTTACTGGACTATATTTACAGAGTGAGTATGAGGAACGAACGTGATTAATTATTTCTAGATGTTTAAAGATGCCTTTCACAGAGGCTGTTAGGCACAGAAGCATTTTTAGCAAGCTGTAGAAAATCATGGATTTTCACAGTGTGAGCAGAAGTCATACAGATGAGACATTAAGAATGTAAAATGTTAAGATGATAACATCAGAGATGTACATAGAGGATGGTGAAGAGAGAAAGGCAAAATGCTTAAAACGAGTCAGGGAAAATAATCTTTGCATAAATATTTGTATTATTTTGTATTTTAACGGCCCGTTTCAAATAAGTCCTGAAGTGAGCTGTTAAAGTACAAAATAAGTGCTGACTAAGAGCGTTTGTTATTTTAAAAACTCTGTATTTAGACACAGATGTTTTTTGTAGCAAGTCCTAGTTTTCACAGTGTAAAAATTACGGTGGGTCACTCCTCACTGAATGCGTTTAAGTGGGTACTGTAATGTACCTTCATACTTCTTCAGTGTCATGCTTGTCTGCTTGCAGGTTCTGCACTGTTGTGTGAATGGCTCCAGCACATATACTCAGCAAAGCCATTACGTGCTGAGTCTGGCAGATCTCTCGTCCAGCGATTACGACCCATTTTTGCCACTGGGGAATGTCAAGAGCTCTGAGCCAGCCCAGTGCCACTGCTCCATGGATCTGGGCAACCTGCTCACTGTCGCCGAGGGTAAGAGAGTTCACAGAGCGTGGTGAGGACCAGCATGTCAACGTTCAGCAGCTAGGAAGTAAAGCTTTCCAGGTTACAACTCTTACCTGAAAATGTGCTTCTCATTACTGCATGTAGCAACTGTGCCTTGAAAACCGGTCAGCGCCCTTTTTTAATGATTTTCAGTTGCCTCTGTAATAGGACGTTCGAGTTTGTGGCTGACATTGCTCTTTACAAAAATCACATGAGAAAGAAAATGACGCTAAGGTGCTCTGTAGTGGGAAATTTGTACAGAGATCAGATAGACCGAGAAGCTGGTTTTGCCTTTGGTACTACTCACAATTTAGTATATAGAATTAAATTCAGCAAGTAAAACAAGCCCCAAATCAAACTTCTTTCGGAACCATGCAGCTCTCCTTGAATTTTTCAGTAGAAATAATTCCATTGTCACAGATAATTTGCTTGTTCTGAGTGATTTGAGAAGAACATGTATGATTTGGACCAAATTCTGCAGCTGCACGAATATGCCATTCCTGCTGATTCACAATCTACCTGTGTCTAAAATCAAAAGAGATTATTTGGATCTAGGTACGTTATATTACTACCTTTTTAAAGTCAACTTAAAAGTATGCATCCAAACTTATGAAATAATTTATCTCCAAGTGATTTGTCATAGAGATCATCTTTATTTCAAACACTTGTTAAAAATAACCTTTAAAACAATGGCTGTTCAACTACAGGTTAAGTCCATTTTAAGTAATTTCATATATTAATATGCGTTAACACATTTCTGCAGAAGAACCCAAAGCACAGATGCAATACCAAGTTGTGCGAGATAATGCTGGGTTGGCAGTGATGCTTTAAATTGGTAGTATCAGGTTTTCATACTGTACTATTTTTCAGTCCTACAGATTATTTTCTTTGGTTTTGTGTATGTACTTTTAGTTTTAACGAAAAGGTTAAAAACATTAAAACCTCTTCTAAACAGATTTCTTGCTGAGTAGGACATGTTGTGAATAGCAGAAAGATAGTTACATGTCAGGCATGTCTGTTGTTCTAGGTGGAATGAGATGTTTCTCATTCAGATATGTTAGTGCCCTACGAGTTCTTTGGCTTGCTTGTTTTTGAAAAAGATTAATTCAGAGATTTACTCCTGAGGCATTCAGGAAAAGAATAAAAATCCTTTTTTTTAATGAAAGGAGGCTGAAGAATTTGGGCTTTTTGGGGCTAGCAAAAGGCTGAAAAGGGATATACTTGTTGTTTAAAAGTGCGTTAGAAGATATACATACCAAGGAAAGAAGAAAACACTATAAACTAAAGAAAAATGGTTTTAAACTGAATATGAACAAAAACTGGAAATATGAAGGTTTCTGCCTATAAAAGGGGTAATATTCTGGAATAACATTCCTGTAGGAGAAGTGGAGGCACAGTGTAACTCGGAGCACGATCAATTTATGAAATAACTGATGTATTTGCCTGCACTGAGGCGAACGTCTTGGGATCCAGAAACTCTCTTCCTGCCTCATACAACAAACTTTACCACCATGCTGCTGGAGACCGAGAAGCATTGGTTTTTAGTTGCATCTCTGGTTCACCTTTGCTTCTTGTGCCGTCCCTGTCTTGCTACGATTGCTGTGGGGATGACTGTGGGAATACAGGCGGTAAGGAGAAACACCTTAACCTGCCAGCTGAAACTGGAGTGACAGCAGGCGTTGTGGGATCGGTGTGCAGGACTTTTTGCATGTTGTATGGAGTCCTGGACGTGACTGTAGTTGAAATGTCTAAGGGCATGTGGTAAAATAAAATAAAATGGATGGCAGGTAGAAATTCTTGGAAAGTGATTTTAAATAGCTTCTTGAACAGGAAGGATTAGGAGGACGACTAAGACAAGCTTCTGAAATGTGACCGAAATTTGCAGATGACCTTTTTAATTACCTCTGGCTGCTCTTATTGATCTAATATCTTTCCACTGACCATTTTAGAAAAAAGGAGGAGGAACTTAGAATTGATACCTTTAACGGCGCGGATGGTTATGACTCACCTGGTGAATCACCTGAGCCACTACCCGCTCAGCGGAGGCCCTGCCATTCTCCACAGTCTCCTTAGTGAGAACCATGACAACTCCTACGTGGAGTCCTCCGAGCTGTCCTCAGAAGTCTTCCGGAGCCCCAACCTGCAGCTTTTCGTGTTTAATGACAGTACTCTTATATCTTACCTCCAAATCCCTGCGGAGAAGACGACAGAGACTGAACCAGCAGCAGCCCCCTCGGATGTAAGGGTAATTGTCAGGGATATCTCAGGGAAGTACTCTTGGGATGGCCGAATATTGTATGGACCTTTGGAGGGCTGTCTTCCGCGGCAGAGTGCAACGAACACGTTTGTGCTCTCGGGCAACCCTGAGCACCACTTCATTTCCCAGAAAGACGTTTCTCAGGTGGAAGAAGGAGAAGATGCTCTCGACCAATTGCTGGAAAAGATTGGTAACACCAGTCCTGAATGCCTTTTACATCCCCAGCGGAAGCTGAACGAGCCGTCACCGCCACCCTTTGGTGTGAACTACGACCAAGAGAATGCGATCACTGAAGCCTTGATGAGGCAGAGCACCCAGGAAAGAGAGTATATCTTCAAATACAGCTCGGACTTCAGTATGAAGGTGGCCCGCCAAGAAGAACCACGACCTGCTGAACCTCAAGCGTCCTTTTATTTCTGTCGGCTGTTGCTAAATGACTTGGGAATGAACTCCTGGGATAGAAGGTAGGAAGAGAGGATTCAGAACATGTTTACGGTACTCTTACTCTTCTCACTTCTACCCCCAAACATGTACACACTTAAGAAAACGAGAATTATACAGCTGGGTGGTAGTCAGAGCATACTTTTGGACTGTTACATATACCTGCTTCGGTGATTATTTTAAACAGACATCTGCAGATTGTTTATAATAATAATAATAATAATTTAGAAAAAAATCATTTGAACCATGCTAATTTGATTTCCTTCTCTTAGGTATTTGAATGAAAAAATGCCATGTCTGTACTGTGTTGCATTTTCCTTCAAATCTTTTTTTTTATGTATTTATAGAAAAAGTTTTCATCTTCTTAAGAAAAATTCAAAATTACTGCGAGAACTGAAAAATCTGGATTCCCGCCAATGGTAGGTAATGTTTACCAGACGCACCGTTGATAAGGTCAGCATTTCCAAAGAAAGAATAAGTGTCACCAAAAACCAAAACTTCATTAAAATTGCATGTGCTAGCAATACAAATATTTGTATGAAAAATGGATTGTTTTCTTTCTAAAGAGTTCTGTGGCCTGAATGGACAAGCTATTTTCACTGGTACTACATACATAGAATTCAAAATCAGTAGCAAATAATAAGACACAGCAACCTATTTCCTCTTTTCTTTAGCTGGGAGGGGAGGAAAGAAGTTCCAAAATTTTTTGTGACCTTGGCTCAAGTCACACAAAGGACTACTTTCTGCAGGGGGATCCCTGTGTCAGGAGCTGTATTTTAAGGGCTAATCTCCATACAACTACTCTACAGCCGGGCAGTGGCAGAAGAGCGTTCTGAATAATCAGTTTTATTTTTCATTCCTTGACATGTAGCTATTTGAAAAACATCTGCAGCATTACAGAGTTCTGATTTTCCTGTATCCCAACAGTTTTCATACCAAATCCACTTAGCTTGTTTTCAAAGAAGCCAACTGACACTGTCAGCCTTGTAAAACAACCCAGGATCTGAAAGTCAGTAATGTTTTTTCTTTCTCGTATATCATCACCCTATAACTAAAATTCTGTAGGTCAAATCATGTTCCTCCCATTAACACCTGTGCAACGTCACTGTCTTTGGCAAGGTTGCACAGATGTAAGCGATTAACCCTGTAATTGGAACATGGTCATCAGTTCTTTTGCTGATGTACGGAAGGAATAGACTCGGCTCCGCTCTCTGAACACTGGTGTCTCTGCAGTGTGGTCATCAGGAAATAATCGGAAAAATGTGTTTCTGCAACTAAAATTGACTGGTGTATTTGTGTGCATAAAAGAAAGGGACATGTGGAGTTAAACGTCACCTAAACGGGTGGTCACTTCTTCGTGGCTTTTGAATGCAGGTGATCTAAAAAAAATCACTTTGAGCTAAAACTTCTTCTTCAATTTTTGTTTCTTTTTATATCTAATTACAGCCGTGAAACCCACAAGATTGCAGTGTTTTACATTGCAGAAGGGCAGGAGGACAAATGTTCAATACTGTCCAATGCAAGGGGAAGCCAGGCGTATGAAGATTTTGTTGCTGGACTGGGCTGGGAGGTAATTGTAATAAAATTAGGCAAGCTAACGTACTTGATCTGAAGACCTATGAAAATCAACGTAAGACGGTTAAAATAGGTAAATGGGAACCAAACTGCTTCTATCACTGCGTATTTTTTAATTCTCAAAAAGAAAACAAAAAAGATAATTTTTAATACATGCTAATATTTAGCAGTACTTTAAAAGATCTCCTTTTTAGCAGAAGTTTGTAAATCCACATGCTGCTTCTGGAAGAACGCATCCTTCCTGTGTCTGACGGACAAGTGGTGCTGCAGTGGACATTGCTGCTTTCTGCGTCATTAAGAGTTATAGCATAATTGTACCGTAATTTTAGCTCCTTTTAGCTTTTCATGTGGTCAGACCACTTACTCAACCACATGACTGCTTTATGAAGGACAAAAATGTTTGGTTTTAGTTTGCATTGTTGAAGTGGTGTATCAGTAACTTAAATGACATGAACATTTATGGGGTTTGGACATATATAGTAGCTGCATTTCATGTTTAAGGATTTAAGTGACACAAAGTCTACAGGGAGAGGTAGCATTCTCAGACTGATGCAGCTGGGAAAGCAAACGAGTTTTTGGACACAGGCTTGTCTTCAGAGAGGCATTTCTTCTGAATAATCCAGAATAATTTCTTCTAAGGTTTTTCTTTTTTTACATATGTTCAATTTCTTTTGCAGTTTTTCTGACTGTTTGTATTTTCTCTGCACTTTATAATTACTTCTTGGTGTGTATGCTGAGTGGGCGTGCTAAGCCGTGCGTAGCCCTTAGAGCAGCTGCGCGTGACAGAATGCTTTTGCTTCGTTGCTGCTGTTTGCTGGAAGGAAGGTAAAATAGCCATGTAGATAATGACTCGGTACCTAGTTAAGAGGTGTTTACTTTTACTAAATGTCAAACACAGGAATGGGAAACAGACAGATCTAACACAAAGATCACAAACCCTTAGGGGATCACTTGTTTTTTCTCTGGGATGGTTACAGAATTCTAGAGTGGTAAATTCACTAGTCTCGATATAAGTAAATACTGAATATTCATCAGTCTTTTCAAGTTTCTTCTAATTATGACTTTCAATCAATCAGGTTGATCTTTCAACACACGGTGGGTTTATGGGCGGCCTGCAGCGCAATGGCAGCACAGGACAAACAGCACCCTATTATGCTACCTCTACCGTGGAAATAATTTTTCATGTGTCTACAAGAATGCCATCAGATTCAGACGATTCACTGACCAAAAAGGTAAACAATTTGCTGTGTATTTCAAAGCGTTGTCTGTAGTCTTCAAGTGCTTAAATTAAAGTTTAAACTGAAAACAGATTGTGCTAACTGGTCCTAGCAGGCCGTCTTTGCTGTGCCACATGGTGCTCTGCAGCTACATTATCTGAATTAAATGGCATCTAAATTCTGGATTCTGAAAGACAATTAACATGTCCATGGTAGCCTCAAATACCACCATTAGTAATAATATTAGCAATAATTTCATTTGTATGTTGTCTGCCTGCCAAAACTGTTGTAGTTCGGTAGAACAAAACAACCAAATGCAGCATAATAAAACCTTACAGATGAATTGTCCAGCGTGTAACAGAAAAGAAAAGAAGTGAAAGCGAAGTGACAAGCATAGTACCAAAAGCAGCCAGCTGATATTTAAAGCCATTATCCAGTTATTCACAATTCTGACAAGCAGACTCTGCTTCAAAGATGGCCAGAACCCAGCCCAAAATTTTGTTGGTATCAGTACTTAATCATTTGTCTTTCCTAACAAGGAGTGATTTGAGATTATGGTGCTTGCCAACTGCTGCTTAGAGTCAAAGAAGATTTTAGGTGCGTACCAAATCTTTGCCTTTTTAATTAGGATTGGCAACTTGTCCTACATCGGTTGTTAATGTGCGTTAATAATGCTACTACAGCCGTCCAGTCTACCACGTGATACTATTGTGCTCTGAAAATTATCTATAAATATGTCACTGGGTGATTGTATTTGTTGTCCAGTTAGTTTCAAAATAACATGTGCTTTTCCTTGAAATAAGAAGGTGGGATTTCTGATTTCTGGTCCTGAAAACTTGCCCAGATTTAATAGTAAAGCTAAATGCTTTCTTTTTTATTGTGATATCTGTCATTAAAAAAAAAAAAGTCAACAAAATTGAATGTTTCTCTTTATGTATGCAACTGATTATCTTCGTATTAGTGGATTTACATGGCTATGGAAAAAAATGTAATCGAAGTACTTGAGGATAGAGAAGTAGGACTGTGGTACGTATTAAGAGGCTGTGTAGTCTCTATCACTTTACCAAGGTAGGACTGTAGGATCTGTATTGTTATTGTTCCTGGCCAGTATTTATCTAGCTGCTAGTTAAAAACTCCAGTGATGAAAGCTTTACAGTTTCCCTAGGCAACGTATTGCTATGCTCCACTTTCTGTACCATGAGAAAATTTCTTGTAGCATCTACTTTGCTTCAATTTAAGCCCGTTTATTCTTACCCTGTTCTGCATAGATATGAGAACAGCTCATTTTGCAGCAGACTAATTCATGTTTGAGAACTGCTACCATGTCTTTCCAGTCTTATTTTTCCTACACAAATTGTGGTTGTTTAGTCTAATCCTCCCTTGTAAATCATAGTTCCTGGATTTTATGGAAGCATAGCAAAGGCAGTGAAATGTCGTCTAGCTGTTGAGTAATACGTCACCTGGGAGAGGAGGGAGCACAGTCTGACAGAGCTACAACAAGAGGAGAAATGGGTTTTAATTGCAAACAGTCTATTTTACCCATTCTATGAATTCCCACCCACGTTAGGGATTAGCACAGACATTGACAGAGTCTAGTTATTCTAGTTAATTGTCTTCCCTATGTTTGCTTTAAGATAATTTCTTCTCTGGGAGAAAGAAAAACCAAAAGCATTTAGTAGTTGCCAGCCTCCAAGTCTTGCAGTACTAGGAAACAAGGCCAGCTCCAGTACATATTATCCACAGAAAATACCAGGAAGTGATTGCTTTAAGACTTTAAAAAACCCCCTTAAATCTGCTGTAGGAATGGAACATTGCAGGGATCAAACGGTGTATTCCTGTAAAGAAGGACCAAGCTCTGAGCAACCTAACGGACCTCGGGAGCTGGCCCCGCTGTAAGCGGTGGGCTGGACCAGATGACTTCCAGAGGTCTTTTTTCACGTATCATCTTCCATGGTTCTGTCATTCTGCACAGAATAGTTTTGTTTAACTTGTCACAGCTTTTCTGTAAGCAAACATGTATTTCTGTGCAATATAGCATAGACTTAACAAGTTTTACAAAACTGCGGCTAAGAGTGGAGGCAAGATGTGTTTCAGAAGCGCTGTAAGATTTCTGGAAGATTGATAGTTCTGTAATTCTTTGAAAATGCTGATGGATGAACTAGCCTGCTTTTGAAACCAGTGTTTTGAGCATGACCGTATATCCAAACCATTTCTAAAGACAAGATTAAACACCCTGCAAGAACTCTTATAACCATAAAGTGTCCATTTCTTGAAATTTCACTTGTGAACGTTAGCTGTGGAGGCCATATACAGAAATGCATAAAGGCAAGCACGCTGATGCTTTAGCAACAAAATTCCTCAGTCCGCAGAAGTCCCGTGTTGGTTTTGGCAACCTTTGCATGTGCAGACCACAACTGGCGCGTGTGCTTGAAAAGAAACACACGCCTGCCTGCAACATACTCTTAAACAAGAGGAAAATGTATTTATTTCCCCCACCTGTCAATATTGCGCTTGTGAATTCTGCAATACAGGGTTAACAGAGTCACGATCAAATGCAACGTTGCTTCTGAGGTCGTGGCAACTCTCAAGATCATCACGAGTATTTTAATACTTCCACTTACTCACTGAACAGTGTGTGCTGGGCTTAGGTCCCCACCTCAGATTATTGGGGCAGCATGTCCGGGTTAAAAAGATTATTTTATATTTATTACTTCTTTTTGTTAATGCTTCTTTTTCATAGCAGCGTGTGAGAGGAAGGCAGATTAAAATGGAACGGGTACTGAATGACAACATCGTAAAGCTTGCTGCGAGAGATCTGTACATGGTGTTAGAGGACAATATTACTGGAAGAAGAAAATTTTATCGTGTTGCCAATCAGGATGCAATGGGGGCCACAACTTTTTTTTCTTGCCTTCCCCCTGCTTCCATCAGATAGGGTTGCATGGATATTCTCCAGGATCTAAGGTGCCCCTTATCTCTGAAATCCTTGTCGTTTCTGTGGTTTCTTCTCAGCTTATTTTGCCTACAGACAGGCAAAAAGAATTCAATACCAATCAGTGTGCTTGGCTCACAAGCTCCAGAGCTGAACAGAAGGTCTTACCACCTGCTGGCCAAGGAAGTAGTACAGCAGGCCATAAATTCTGTGGGCTGGGGAATTAAGCAGATGCAGTAATTTTACTTAAATATGTTATTATGGTTCTTTATTTTTACTGAACACAAGAGGATAAATTTATTTCTGGTATAAATTCACAAGAATAAGAGCACTTCCACTGAGGATGAACTTGGCCCCTTATTTTTGTGCAGCCCAGTTGTAATTTCAGTTTGTATTCCTTTGATCTATATGCTGACATATCATATTGCTCAGTCGGGGGCGGGGGGGGGAGGGAAGAAAAAGGAAGAAAACCTCTCCAAATAAGTCTTAGCCCTGAAAGAAATCTTTTCTAGTGGGATAATCAAAATTCAGCTGATATCTGTTGCTGCTGTGTGGTTCAGCATCACTGGTTCTAAACTTTTTTTTTTATCTGGCTGTCTTGTGGCAAGAATGAAAATCAATCATAGTAACAGCATTCTACCTTCCCCTGTCTTGTTCTACGTAAATTGTACCCAACGGTTTAAAAATGAGCTGCAAAATTTCAGTGATTTATTCCGTCTTCTCCATTGTCATAGCAGAACTTTTTCAATTCAGAGATCTGGTTGCAACCCCATACTGAACTCTTGCTCCTTCGCTGCAGAAATTTGTTAGCTAGAGCTAGATTAGATTTTTAGCAGCTAATCTAACTGCTGTAGGGGTTTGCAAAGTGGGGACAGAGCTGTGCTATTGGATTTGTCCAATTCATTTGACTCCAGGACTATAATTGCACTTATGTCTTACAAGGCTTTTATAGCCTAGGGCTGGCGAGCAGCAGAAAAACAAATTGGCAGTGATACAGTAAGAGTGAAAGGGAATGAAAGGCACACATTATCAGTCTCCAGGCAGCACTGTTCTGGCAGGAAGTTTCGTGGTTAATTTACAAATAAAACTTAGATTTTAGGATGGGTACACTGTCAGCCAGACAATGGGGATGTCAGGCCCGACTGTTACTTAGCAAAAGTAGCAGCCATGCCTCCCCAAAAGCAGAAATTCTTCAGTCAAACAGACGACTCCTCTCTGGAGCCAGCTGGCTGTGTAATGCAATTAGCAGGGAAAGGAGGTCAGGCCATGAGGTGTGTACCGTGACCAGTGTCAGCGGCGGCGTGTTGCCTGGCAGGCAGCGCGCAGCCCAGCCGAAGCGGGGAGCCTTGAAAACTATTTGCTCAAGCGAAGGGGAGCAGCGGCGCTCGGCGAGCCTCCCAGCACAGAGGCTGGCTGCGCGGCTTCTGGAGCTGCTGGCTGCGCTCCGGCGCCCAGATTAGGGCTGAGGAAGCGCAGACCCGATATGATTAACGACGGCGTGACGCATGTCAGAAGCTATACATTGACCCAGCTCCCAGACGTTGAATGCTCGGCGTAGCTGAGACATCAAGCCGTGGCTGTGTCTGAGCATGTGCAGCTGAGAATGTGTATGTTTTGTTCATGTTAGTGAAACTGCTTTTATGTGCAGCCTGAAAATCCGTGCACTGTCAGCTCGCTTGGGCAGGAGAAGCAACTGCAGTTTCTAGAGCTGCCTTCCCTGAACGTTTGTAGAGAGATTGTTCGAGTCAGCAATAAACTTAAAAAATCTGACCGCTTGTGATTGAGCTGGTCTGTTGTTCGGTTTTGCTTTTTAATATATATCTTACTTCCTGGCTGCTTTGGGATTTTTTTCAATGTAGTTTTTTTTCTTTATTTTTTTTCCCCACCCCTAAGCTGCACAGAGAGCATAGCCAGGGACTCTGGCTCCAAACGCATCGTCTGTGTTGCTTTGGACCTTTAAGCAAAACTTGCTGATGTCCTTCAGGGTACGGAGTCTACCCCACAGCTTATATTTGAATGAACAATACAGGAAAATAGCAGCTGGTTTGTTGTCACTGATAAGATTAGCATAATGTTTATCAATGAAATTATCTTTCAAGAACAAATATTTTTGATTAATACTGATTTTATATTTGTAACGTTATACCTTATAAATATGATAATTAAGGATGTATGACTTCAAAACAATGACAGTAGTAACTCAAGCTTTAAAATGAGTTACTATCACATGATGAGGATTGTAGCAAAGGTAGTAACTTATTACCACATGATGTTTGCAAGATTTCAAGCTCCTGGCCATCGCTTCCTGTCTCAAACAAGCACCGCGAGCCTCGGTTGAGCTAACTTCTCCCTGTTTACTGAATTTTGATGTGATATAAGTACAAAGGGTTTTGGGATTCTTCTGTATGAGAAGTATTTGATTATTATCAGAATAGTTCCTTGTGATTTAAAGGGTCTCCGAAGCAGTGTCTGGACATATTTTGATTCCTATTTTTATAGCGGTATGTGCGATTTATTGCTCCACAAGCAATAGCAGGCAAGGCAGCACAGAGCCTTTTCTCCACGGTTTGTTTTTGCGGAAAGAAGAGCTGTGCTCAGGTTGTGAATTGCCCTGCCAACTGGACAATTGCATCACCTTACAGAATTCTGTTTCCGTATTTATTTGTTGGGGTTTCTAAAGCAGAGGTTGCTAAGTACTGCTGTTGTGGGCTTTCTCTGTGTTGCGACGCCAGTGCCAGAACTCACTCTAGTATCAGGATGCGTTGGGTTCAGCCTGATAAATTGTGGGCACTGCTTACAAATACATCGCTGTTGGGCTGCTCTGAATACAGCTGGTGTGAGCTGGGTCCTTCCTTCGCTCAGCTTTCACAGAAAATTACAGCTCAGCTTCGGCTGTGTGCGGAATAGCTTTGCCAAACACTTAGATCCTCAGTATGTATAACCTGTTGTGCACAAAGTCTTGTAGCCAGACGGATTTTTGGTTTTTTTTTTAAAGGCTAAACTTTGCATCTTGCTTTTAATCACTATTAGGGTGACCTAGCTGCATCTGTTCACAGAAAGTGAAATCGGGATTTTTGTCGTACGTGTAAATTACTGCTTGGTTTTGTGTGTATCGGTCTGCGCTGTGATGTTATTGACACGAGTGTTTTCTTGGATGTTGCTTTATTTATGTAAGAGAACGCACAGAAATCAGGATGACCACAAGAACAGTAATTTGTACTGATTTTTGTACATGTAAGCTCTAGTAATAGTATTGTTGACGTTTCTCTGTTTTTATAGGACATAAGTGATTTGCATTTTCTTCAAACAGAATTAAAAATGTCTTTTATTCTTTGGAGTGAATAAAATACAACTCTTCATCTTGTTTCATTTAAAATAAGCTGACAATCTGAGTCACTCTATGAACTTTATTTTACTCTGCTAGAATATAAACTGAAGCAAAGTTCGGTTTTAACTTTTTGATTCTCAATGTATTACATTTTTTGCCGTGTTTCCTTTACAACTAGGGTACGGTTTGCCACCCAATATGTAGGGAGTGAAAGTCATTACTTTTAAAGGCACTACCTTGTTCTGAAGAGGGAAAATTCAGTGGCACAATATAGGCTGATACAGAGCGTGTTGAGATTACTTAGTTGTTATTTACCAATGAAAATCATGACCTTTTTTCTTTCCCCCCTCCCCGCACAGAGACAGTGAAGAAGGCAGAGCTACGTTCTGGCTTCTTTGTTAGGTCTATTGTGCACATTGTTCCAGGGGCTCGCACCAAACTGGGAGGGGGGGGGTGGTCTTTTAAGCTGTAAGTGGGACTTAAATTCTCTTTATGCTTTGGGCTGGCATTCTGCATGTGGATTAAATTTTAACTTTAAAGCTTACAGTTGAAACTATTGTGCGTAGCTTGTACGTGATTGCCAAATACTTTTTGCCATCTGTTAGATCACCTCCAGTTCCTCTAATAACAAAGCAAACACACAGGCTTTCAGATGCATTTTGTATATGTCACATTTAAATTTTATCCATATTTTATGCAACTCTGCTCCAAACAAAAAGGTAACTCCCACAGTATTTCCCATTCTTTTCTAATTCATAATGCTCAGATATTTTGCGTACATTTTCAAACAAAAGTCCTCTCCAGACAGAGTCAGCAAGGAGATATTTGTAATGTAATAAATTCAGTCAGAGTGGTT
Organism: Sula dactylatra; assembly: GCA_013389905.1. NCBI lineage: Eukaryota > Metazoa > Chordata > Aves > Suliformes > Sulidae > Sula > Sula dactylatra. Next base: position 256,617 of record WEKW01027077.1, read on the forward strand.
CGTGATGGGAAATTTCTTGACATCCTGAGTCAAGGCATTTCATATTTCTGTAACAGCTACCTTACTTTAGCTGGAATATGGTTAATGTTTTGTTCTAGTAATTCAGATTTCCATCTTGAATTATTGTAGGTAATGTACATTTACATATCGTGCTAATGGCTAGTTTGATAATTACTTAATTAAGCCATCAGACAACAATGCGTTCTGAATGCAGCAAATTATTTAGCTGGTCTTTTCATGAGCAACTGGAGAAAAACAATATTTTAACTTTTTCTGTAATGAAATATTTCTACTATTGAGCATTGTAATTCAATTTGTAAGCCATGACCCCTCATAAACTGTTGTTATCACTCTGATTAATAAAGAGCCAATTTGCTGTTGCAGCTTCGTCACTTGGGAAATGATGAGGTTCACATCGTCTGGTCGGAACACACCAGGAACTATCGCAGAGGCATTATACCAACAGATTTTGGAGATGTTTTAATTGTTATTTATCCAATGAAGAATCACATGTTTTTCATAGAGATAATGAAGAAACCGGAGGTATGTTTTGACTGCTTTACTGGATCTATCGTATGTATTATGCAAGTGGCCAACTGTGCTGTTGCTTAAATAAAGCTCAGTGTTTCAGAGTTTGGGGTGGGGAGTTCCCAGCAAATACGAAATATAGTCTGTCCATCTCAGTTTAAAAGTATGCTGAGCAATGAGCTTTTATTTTAAAACTAGGATTATTAATAGCGATTGAAACGGCTACTAATTCGTTTTATGTTCGTGCTTAGTGCTTAAAGAAATATTTCAGAATTCTCAACCTGTAGGAGTTATTGCACGAAGAACAGTGTTTAAAATCACTGTGAATTTCCAGTGTGTGGCAATAAAAGCAAAATCATAAAGATTTAAATTCCTCATTTGCTCTTAATTCCCCCCATACGGCTTGGTTACCGTCGTACATATGGTACCATGCGTAACCTCACATGTTTTTGAGACCGTCATCATAATCTGACTCAATGGGATGATGTAGGCACTGGATATCCTTACATCAAACAAAGTATTTGAGGTTTAGTATTTTCTGTTTAAATCAGTGTTATGCAACCACATTTTAGACGTATTTTGGAAATAATGGATTTTTTTCTTTGCAAAATGTCAGGGGGGTGTTTGTACGTACATCTGTGCGTATCTATAAAAAAGCTACTTTAATAAATGCTTGTCTGGTACACTATGGATGCAGAAATGTATATAAAATTTACTTTTGAAACTAATCAGTGTGATAAATACCATTTCCCTTATATGAAGGACAATATTTGTCCAAGAGAATAACGAGTTGTGGAAAAAAATGTGTACATCAGATGACATATTTAACATCAGATGACATATTTACCATCTGTGTACAATATTTTTTGAGTTGTGAATGACGGAGCCATTATATATTAACAACTACTGGTTTGCCAGTAGACATTGCAAACTTGAAAATTTTTTATGAATTGAAATAGCGAGGGGTTTTCCTACACTTCATTTTGAGCTCTGCAATTTACTTCTTGGGAATTTTAGCTTTTAATGTTCCATCAGCAAAATCAGAGTTTAGCGTTAATGAACATGCTTGAAAATTCTACGAACCAATCGAGAAAAGCTATGTCATCTTACATATTAGTCAAAAATACCCAACGGGCAGAGAGAATAATAGCTAACTGGAAATTTAGTGTTATCCCTACATTTAAAGTACAAACCATTACAATGTAATAAAATTAATCCAGACATTTCCAGGGCAAGTGTGGCTGACCTTTTGTTCACCAGCTACTGACCCCAGGGTGAATGAAAGAGGCTTGCAGAGAGAAATGTCTGTTGTTTGGCTTCAGTCCCTGGTATTTAAATTGCATTCCCTAATCAAATGAAAAGGCTGTCCTCTCTATCAGGTTACAGAATCCATGGCAACATTTGGCCTTTTATATACATAATGTTAGCCTTTTTGTTTGCATCTAAGTAGAGACACCTGGAGCAATGTTAACATTAACCGATTTAGCATTAATAGCTTCATTATATAAGAATTTCTGATCAGATAGCTGTTACTTTTGTTATATTGCTTCAGCTTGTATTGTTTTCATTTTTTATCTCCCTGCTTGGCAACCGGGCAATGATTTGCAAATTTTTTTTGTCTTGATTAATTAAGCAATATAATTATCAGGAACCGTGATGCAGTCTTTGCTCGACAAAGCTTCTGAGAGAAGACAATAGTAAGTCTGTTAGTGTGAATGCATTCCACGCGTCACAGATGCATGAGGATATTCTGAACAATGAGACGAAAAGCTGCCTGCAAAAGAGGACAAAGAATGCCAGGCAGACTCTACACACTGCACATACCGCCAGGGACATACTGCGGGTTCCCTGGGACACAGATGCCTCGTTAGATTGCAGCTAGTCATCAGAGATTAATTCTCAGCCATTTGGTACAATAATTTACCCATTCCCCACTCTTTTAACTAGTGCTGCTTGCTGTAGAGGGGAAGTCTTTGTGCTCAAAAGGTTTATTTAACCTTGCCTACTTTTAGTGCATGCAACAGAAATAATTATTTTTTCTTGGAAATTGTAATGAAGCAGGTGTTTGCAATGGGCTGAATATTAATTTTTGTCTTATGGATAACTTGCATTGACATTTGGAGTGCTTAAGGAAGGGGAAGTTTCCCTTTACTCCTTTTTTTTTTTTTTTTAATTTGATTCCTGTCAAAGCATAATATATTTTTTTGTAGCCATTCAAAACACTGTTTTCCTCAAATGGGTTTTTAATACCAACTTACAGAAAAGTACTGGGCAGGGAGCATGTCCCTGTGCATGCAGTTGGTCTCCCCCCTCGTACTCCTCGTTAAGGCAGAGCCCCTGTGCAGATGGAAGCTGACGATATGCGAGTTCCATTGACTTTAATGACCCTCAGCGTGGCCGGTAGATCTGCTCGGGAATTAATAATTCCAAGCTTTGTGTCCACGCAGGCGTATGGTCCGGTTGTGTGCTCCTCGTATCACAGCGGGCTCTGCGGACCCCGAGCCTGCCGGGGAGCAGCGGGGCCTGCTGGCTTTGCTGCTGTCAGGCAGGGCAGCGACGCCTTTGCAGGTCTCCGGAGGGTTAGCCCCGCACACTGAAAAGCTATGAACCAATTTGGGCAAATACTGCTCTTGGTTCTGGTTTCACATGGGTTACGCTTGCTTTTCTTCGGTAATGTAAAATCAGTCGCTCTCATGTGGAGCCACTTCCATCCTTTGCTTTATTTTTTTTTTTCCGTCTGCCAGTGTGTGCCAGCTTTGGGTCATGAAAGAGGTGTACTTTGTGACAAATCATGTGCCTAGGACACAGTTCTTGAAATAATCTGATTATTTGAAGCATGTTTCCCAATTTCATGAAAGTCACCCCGAAGAGCACCCACTGCACTCTTACCTCTACACTGTGGGGGCAGAGTTCAGGGATGCTAAGGAAAGCTCTCAGATTTTACAGGTCCAGCTTGAATTAGCCTATTTTTCTGTTTAAAAGGAGTTTTAGAGTAAAGTAGGATTTATTGGAGTTTGACTATTAAACTTTCAGAGACAACGATTAAACTTTTTTTTAACAATGTCAGACAGCTTGTTGGTATTTTTGATAAATTTGCTGGAGAGTGCCCACTGAAAGACTTCTTAAAATGTGACCACACATACATACGGTGTGTAAAATATACACGCCTTATCTGTATTTTAAGTATATAAATCCTGTAATACTGTGTTAAGAAAATCTACCGTGCTCCCTAGAGTCCAGGTGGTTCTGAAACAGTGACACAAAGTCCTGTAAGCAAAAATTGCTTGTCAAAAAGCCTGACAAGGAATTTCCCCGTACAGTAGCATGTGTCAGTGCTAATCTGACTTTAAATACCTGTTGTTTGTATGTTGGTATAATTTTAATACTAGTACGTACTTAACCTCCTTATTTGTACTTACATAAAAACATAGTTTTACTTATTTTTCCCTCCCCTTTGTCAATACCTGTAAACAGAATATGTGTTAAAAATTTCACTTAGCAATGTTATTGCTTAAAGAGGAAGAACTGGATGCTCTAGAACACTATCGCTTCAGTGGCAGAGATTTTCTTCCTGTCACCTTTTCTTTTCAACTGCCTCGATAGTAAAGCTAGCATAAAAAACCCCCAAAAAAACGGCAAACCCGCTATGGAAACTTTTTGCGCTAATCTATTTTTTGGGGGGGCAGGTAATTATTTTAAGTAAAGGAATGACAAAATAACTGTGTGAAAAGACAGATGTCATTTGCAGATGTTATATTAAAACCAAATTTCTTCTGTAATTCATTGCCACTTCTAATTAGAGGAATTCCCTAGATGCAGGGGATTTATATTATTCCCTTTGTCCATTTATTGAATGACTGTCACAGTCACCCAGAAGCAGTTGCAGAAGAATAATAGAGGGTATTTATTTATGTGATAAGCCTCTGTACAGATGGAAAAAAATCCATAGCTTAAATATTGATAATTGCTGCTAGCTTCTGTTCAGGGTTTTGGTTGGGGTTTGGGTTGGTTGGTTTTTTGGGTTTGATGTTTGTTTGGGTTTTTTTTTGTTAGTTTTTTTTTGTTGTTGTTCATTTTGGGTTTGTGAAAGGGAATTGAGTTTGACTACTTGTAAATACTAAAATTTATTATTTATTTAAACATTAAAATTGTCTGGGTTTGACAAGTCTGTTGTGTGTATACAATTCCAGACATTTTTCACTGTTAGAAAGTGTCTCTTTTACCTAGTATAGCCTTTATCTGAAGAGCCATATGTCACCAGACAGCATTATATGGGGGTCTCCTCTGGAGGTAGCCCTGACGGAGCAGCGTTTTCACACCCTGACGTGCTGTGCTGGGATAGACCTCTCTGTGCCTGTCCCAGCCGCGTATACGGGGGACTGCTTCTGAGAGGGGGTGGTTTTCCACCATCTCCTCTGCTTTCCACAGACCTCGTTATCTTGGATCAGCTCAATTTTGGGTTTTTTTTTCCTTCAGTGAAGTCCATGCAAGGAGTGTATAGAGGATTATCTGAAACAAATACTTCTCTGCAAAAACTCCTACCAATGTCGGATTCAGCCAGTGAATCGGGGTCTCCTGTTGGGATGCAAGACAGAAACCAGCTCTTAATATCTACTCAAAATGGAATAGCGATTTCAAATTCATAGACAAATTTTGTTCGTATGAACAACAAGCTCGTGTTTACCTGGTTGAATATTCTGTGAAATGTGCATATCCATGTAGAGTACGCTGATGGCAATTATGGAAGATTTAAAAAGTTAAAGTAAAAAATGGGGGGATTAATGTCACACTGGAAGTTTCAGTGTGGAAAACAATGTGGTCATACCGTTTTATGGCAAAATAACGTACTGGTCTTCTGTTGTGGGTCTGCCGCTTATTATTCCAAGCGTCAGAGATATAATGCAAGATGCAGCAAGGGTACTGCTCGCCCGCCTGTGCTGACCTGGCTGGTAGTGGCTCTGCAGCTACAGCCCAAGGAGGTGCTTTGTTTCTGTGTTCTTCTGCTGTACTTGCAGGAGTCTCTTGGAGCCCGTGACTTAGAGAGGAGACCTAGAGCAAGCTAACGCTTGTAACGTAACTGAATGGCTTCACTGTCTAGAGCGGGGTGGTGTGAAACTTGCCTCCTCTTGCCTCCCTGGCGCCTTTCTCAAGCAGCAGATGCCTTGCTGTGAAAATCCCCCGGGAGTCGGGGATGTTGTTTCTGTTTGTGATTTTGGAAGTTGCTCCTGTGCTCCGCGCTAACCTTTCAGCTTCTGTTGGCTCGGCTTTACATGCGTTGTTTTCCTTTTGGGGTCCACAGGTGCCATTTTTCGGTCCTCTCTTCAATGGAGCAATCGTGACTGCAAAGCTGCTGCCAAGCCTCATATGTGCCACGTGCATCAATGCCAGCAGAGCTGTCAAGTCGCTCATCCCGCTCTACCAGAGCTTGTATCCTTTTCTCCCACTGGGGCAAGGCTCCCCTTGGTGGGGTTCTTGCTTCTGAATGTTCTTCCGCAGAGAGGTAAGCCTTCGTGAAAATCCTTCCCATTTGATTTTGTTGGAAAAGGTCAAAGCTTTCTTCATGTCAAGCTCAATGTTTTCAGTCGTTCACTCCCAGTTGCTATCCAGGGTTTTAAAAGTAAGATCATAACATCACACGAGTGTTCTCACCAGCAGCTTCAGACAGTCTCACTGGTGGTGGGCTTGGACTTAACACTGATGCTTTGAACTGTAAGTAGCGATAATACTGTTTTCTTTCACGCTAATAGAAGTTACCTACAGTGTATATTAGGCTAATACACAGAGCTCAGTTGTATTCTTATCCCGATATTCAAAGGAGTAGTCCAACTGACTCTACTTGGACTTATTACATTAATAAGACAGATGGGGTTTGGCCACAGCCACGGATGTTTTGGTTCCCAAATTCCAGTTTTATTGCAGCCATGTCTGTATTTGGACATTGTCAGAACATATTTTCTAGTAGTTGCTGGAAGATAACTAGATGGTATGCTTCTCTGTTACAGAAATTATAGCGCGGACTTTTACCCTTGTGTGATGTACAGACTAACAGCATTATTACTGGTTTGCACTTATTCTAGGATTTGCTCACAATGCCATCATTATGCCAGAAACATTATGTAGCTTGTTTTGTTAATCATATCACTTATCTCAGGACCAGCACTCTCTGCACTTAGTTCTCTTTGGGGAGCTTCTGATTTGAGTATTTTTCTAACCATATGACTCTGAGAAGGAGTTTGTAAATAAAATGTTCTGATCTTTGGAAGAATATTTATTAATTAGACACACACATTTTTAAAACAAAATATCCTCAAAATACTGTTGGGGTTTGGGGTTTTTTGGGTTTTGTGTTATTTCTGTTTTGTTTTTTTAAAGGGCTAAATTTTATCCATTATATTTTGCAAAAGTCATCAGAAATTTAAAGTAGTATTGTGGTTAAATAAATTTGTATTTTATTCACTTCATTGTGTACTCGTTTCAAAACAAAGACAGTTGGTGGTTGTTGCGTAAGCAGCTGAATGCAATACATCAGCTGCAAAACCGTGGCAGTACCTAACAGATGACTCGAAACTTGCCAAGTTTTCCACTTTTGTTTGATGAGAGAAATCTAGCTAATTACTAAAATTCTTCTATGCAGAATTCAGCTTAATCCATCTGCTTCTGTAGTCAATGTATAATAATAAAATAGCAGTGTAGTAAATTTCACATAAGTAACAGGGGTTACAGGAATGAAGAGATCTCTCTCACCGCTATCCCAGCACCTCACTCCCGGTCAGAGTCCTCCAATTCCCGATCCTGCTCGTCTTTTGGCTTTTAACATTTTGTGAGCAAACAGCGCTCACCAGCCTGCTGTGCTCCTGCTCCCGACAGGGTCTCTCTCTGGGTCCCCCCCTCGCCCCCAGGGAAACATGAGCAGCACAAATATGATAGCACATGCCACTTCTCAGCATATGTCTGAGGTCTAGCTGAAACAGCATCTGTCCCCAGATTCTTTTCTTCCTTTTTTGTGCCTGCTTTTGCACCAACGATATCTGTAGTGAATCAACTGCCGCTTGTCTGTTTGATAAATGAAAGTGGATTGAGAAACTTCTGAAACTGGACAAAGATAACGTGGTGGGAAGATCCCATCAGGATGACACTGGAGTGGGAGAGAAAGCTATCCACAGCTCTTGCCATAGCTAATGAACCACTTCTGTCTTAGAGCGAACGTCAACAATAATTGCTCCCTATAAGCACAAAGATATACTAAAATTTTTAGTGAGCCAGAAATTGGCATGTAAATGTATGGATGTGTAAAGGTGGTGCTTGCACCTGTCCGGTGCAGTAACGCTGCTTTGTAGCTCCCCAGGGGTGCCCGTGCAGTGAATGGCTTTGCTCTGGTGTTCCCTTTGCTAACTGCTTCGAGGAGAACGGGGGAAAGCGACCCAGCAATTTGCACAGTAAATGAGAGAGGTTAACTTTGTCAGACTGGAGATGCAAATAACTCAAAGAATTTCAACAGAAGGGAGAAATAAAAAGCAATAATCCTGGAAAATTAACGGGTGATGTTTGGCACCACGCTAGCCGTAACCTTGCGGTTTGGGTGAGTGCAGAAAACCTTTCGTAAGGCAGAGTTGAGGAGCGGTCTGCGGTTTCTGTTTGTCACACGGTTCGTGTTAAAAGACAGCATCCATAATAAGGGTCAGTAGCTAAAAATTTTCTGGACTCAAGCGTGGTTAGAAATCGATTGAACGCTTCATCTGGTGTAAATGGTTCGATGGTGATAAGGCACCGAGCCCGCGGTGCTTGTGCTGGAGCAGCAGCAAGGTGTGAAATACCTGCTGGGACCTTGCTCGAACCAGAGCAGAGCCCTCATCCTCGCTCCTGGCTTGCAAGGTGCGAGGGGAAGGAGCTGGTGGCGGTGCCTGCGGGAAGCGCTGCCTGCGCGGGGTCGCGTGCCGGGGAGCTGGGGCAGCATCTTGCCAGTAGTGACAGCTGAAGTCACTTGTTGGAAAGTCTGTAAACTCCGGTTACAGCTGCACTTGTCAGGGGCTTTAAGGGAAGTGTAATCAGCCACAGAGATTAATTTGCATCTCAATTAGGAAAGAGTCAGGAGGAAGCATAGGGTCTGTTGCTGGAAGGTTGTGGAAGAAATCTCATCAGGCACAAAGGGCTCCCAAGTCTCAGTGCTCCAGCGAGTGGAGGACAATATCCGAGTCCGGTTTCCATAGGGACCAGGACCGCAGAGCCGCGGGAGAATCTTGCTGTGCGCTGTAATCGCTTGGTCATGATGACACAAATTCCACTGTTGTACCCAAATACATTTTTCTGTTGGAAATCTCTGAAAATGAGCAAGGCAGCTATGGCAGACCACATCAGATTATTTTTTTTTTTAAATCTGTTTTTTATGTTTATGTAACTGTTTCTGTTTTAAGGAATTCATTAGGGTGAGAGAAATATTCATTAAAAATGATCAACTATATTTAAACTGTAGTTTAAAGCCATTCTGGCTACAGGTCCTTTGTATACATCAAATGGCACGCGATGGCACTGCACAGGAGCAAAACCAGGGTAGTTAACGCATAGCTCAGTTGTCTCTTGAACAGCTAAAGCTCAGTTGTCTCTGTAGCAGCTGCAATGTTTACATGGTCATGGATGGATGATTATACATTAGATATGTTCAAAATAACCCATTTTTTCAGGAGTGCATTCATTCCTGGTGCAATGAAGCATTGAGCCTGAGCGGCTGCAGACCATACTAATTGGTGCTCTCACCATCCTTAAGTAACTGGTGAGTGTGAGGTAATGTGTTTCAGCAGCCTCACCAGTCTGCTTTTTCAGGCAGTAATTTTTATTTTAAATGTGCCAGTGTATTTTACGGAAATCATAAACAATAAGGTGGCTTAAATTATATAAGAACAAAGAAGAAGAAGAATATTTGAAATTGCTAAAATTGTTTTATAAAATGTATATATTTTTGCAAGTTTTTGAGAGCATTAAAGCCACCCTTTTACATGCTGGGGAAAGGAAGGAACAACTGATCTCACAGGTAAATAATTATGTATCAAAACTGAAGTTCCTCTTAATTAAGTCCAGTTAAAGCAGAGGTTGCTAACTGTCAGTATTTAAGAGTAACGCGAGTCTGTAAGCAGGATGCCTTAGGAGATGAGAGCAGGGATGAAAAACGGTGCATTCGTAAGTTGGTGCTTTGGTAATTGTAACTGGGTTGAGCAGGGCCCCCTAAGCAAGGGTCTGTTCTGGTTCCACTGATACTGAATATTTCAAAAAGTGATATAAAACTGCATCTTTGTGCTCTCTTCAAGCTCATATTAATTAGTTGTATGCTGGAAAGGATTCTTTGAACACTTTTACATTCTGGAATCCCAGTCGCCCTAAGCTGTAGTACTGCACGTCTCTGGGAGCTGGTCTTATCTGTAAAGATGAATACTGGGAGGAAAAAACCAGGGTGTGTGGCTTAGTCTTTATTACGGGTCTGATTTACAGCTACTGTTTAAACTGACAGTTTTTAAGCTCGGGTGCTACTAAATCTCCAAATATGAAAAATGTAACTGAGTCTGCAGGTGTCAGGCACTTTTTGGTCCATAATTTAACGTTGGTCTCCAAAAAGACTTTGGGATTTGGGGATAGTGATGTCTGAGCAAAAAGCTCCCCTTTTTTGCAAAGGGAAATGCAATTTTGACTACTCAGAATCCAGGTTCTCTTTCAAAATGGAGTAATTGCCTTGCTCCTTGAATTAAACAGCTCTTGTTTAGAGATTTCTAAGTTGGTCTCAGGTTTTACTTAGGAAATTTCACAACCAGGATGGTTATTCCTTCCCATCTCACATGTTTCGTAACAACAGTAGAGGTAAACATCCTGGATTATTATATCTTTTATCATCTTTTTTAAAAAAAAAAAAAAAAAAAAAAGAGTAGTGCAAAACTCTCTTAGCAACTAAGACAGCTGTTCTTTGAATTGCCTTGGCTGAACAATTGTACCAGACCTGGTTTGTTTTAGAAAAATGTTACAAGTGTAAGGTGGAGCAATGCTTTTTGAGCCTTTTTGTCTGCTTCTTAACTGGAAAGAAAAGCTGCTCAGAGTTTGAAAAATAGCCACAGTGATGAAGAGGAAACTTCGGTGAATTGCGGGATCTGTGAAGCTTGTGAAGTGGCCCCGCGTACCTGAATGTAAATGCCTGCATCTCTGTGTTGCCACTCTTCTCCTGAAAGAAGCTTCTTTTTAACTGAAAGATTCTTTTGATGTTTTCTGTAGTATCTTACCACTTTTTTTTGTTCTCCACCGTTGCAAATAACTCTCGTACTTCCAGTCCTATCTGGTCTCACTAACTGAATTTGAAGAAAAGCAGGAGAGATTCTGACGTGTCTGAACTGTTGCCCTGGCTTCCACCAGCTTTTTGTAAGCAACCTACCGGAGGGTCTAAAACCTCCCCATCTGCAAGCACCAGTTGGCTTCTTTCCTGCGTTCTTCGCTGATTTCTCGTAGTCTTTGAATTATTTTCTTATTGATTTAAGCTACATGTATCTTCCTGTGAATGAGTAAATAGCGAGTTAGTTCCTGTTGAGGTTTACTGAGAATTAACGTGTTTATAATTAAATTGTCTTTTTAAGCAATCTCACTTTTAGGATAAATTGGTTTGGTCTTATGGAAAGAGAAGGGGTTTGTTCTTATTCTGCCTGTTGATTCGTGAGTATTTTTCATTTTTGTACTGTAGCCTCTTGATGGGCGTCCGGTGCTGCGTTACTCTCCAGGGGAAGAAGAAATAGCTGACGGGCTGGGCATGCAGGCTCGTGACTGTCAGCCACTACTTGTGTCGTCACAACTGTCCATTTCAGGTACACGCTGTGCAGGTGTTCTTGGAGATGTAATCCTAACGAATCTCTAATACAAGCTGTGCTGCTTCTGCTTTTTTCACTAATATAAATAGAATTATGTAAGGGCTAAATATTCTTAGTCTGGTAAGAAGGAAAAAAAAAACCCACCACAGTGGTAGGTTGTGGTATTGTTTCCAAAGTTGTTCGCATTTTGTTGTTCATTCAAAGAGGAAACCTGAAGGTAGAAGAGTTTTCAGTTCTTCTTAAGTTTATCGTGGATGTTCATAGTACTTTGCTGCAACGTAAGACATCTGTGCATTAGATGCTGAAGGTGTCTGTGCATTAGAACAAACAAAAAAGAGCACGATGAGGATGCATATGCTTTACATAATATCTGAGCACTGGATGTCACCATTTCCCTGCTTACGATTTGCAGTCCTGTTTGTGGGCCAGAGGAAAACACAGCCCTTGCTTTGGAGAAGTAATTTGATACATGAATAGCTCTTAAAAGTTTTATCCACAGTAATGAATACGGTATGCCTTCTTAACTATACCGAACAAGTAGTTCACTAGGGTAAAAGCAAAAGACCGCCTAAATACATAACAAAAAAGGATATCCGTAATTTTAATTCATTATATTGCATCCAGATATTAACACATCTACTATATATTAGTATGTCATGTCTGGAATCAAGAAGATTAAGCAAAGAACATCAACTCTGAATTCTGAATTAATTCCTTTTGTTGGTGTAAGCCAATTTCTGATTAACTTAATGTAAAGCGACTGATCTGCTTACCTGCTTTATCAGAGACTAAAAAAGAAAGATATTTGCTATGGTGGACTTAATTGTGTGAACGGCTGTCATATGTTTTGTAAGCGCACGTAACGTCAGATGCCTGAAAACACATTTTGCATACCTTTCAAAATGTGCTTTGTTGAGCTTGCATTTAGAACTCTGCTTTGGTTATAAAGGGGTGTTTGATCGTACCGTGAAAGTAAAATAGAAAGCCTGTTACACTTTTTAGAGAAGGGTTCACAATTTGTTCCTTTTATTGCATCCAGAGAAGTTATGCCCTCAAGCTATATAGATGCTGTTAGAAATTACTATGAAATTCTAAAGCATGTGTCACAGGAGCTGTGACAATTTATATGACATGGCATCTGACAGTTTTCTGCTGAAATGATCGGTTCTGGCTCGCAGGAGTGTCTGTCTGTAGTCAGTCCTCCGCTGCTTTGTCTGCAGAGAGCAGCAGGTTTAACTTGCCGTCCCTCGCTTTTGTGGCGGTTGCTGGAAGCAGCCCTCGCGCGAGGGTTTGAGTTTCAGACAGAAGTATTTGGTCCCGCCGCAGCAGTCCCGGAGGGATGCTGATGGACGCGGTGGTGGCTGTACGGGGTGGTGTAAAGCAGCACTGACCTTCATTCTGCAGCGCAGCTCCCCGCTGGAGCGGATCGATGGCCGAGCTGTCTGTCTCTGCGGCTGCCTTCCCTCCTCGCAGCAAGAACCTTCTCCAGGCAGCGATCGATGCCTCTAATCTGCTCCAGCCTGTAATAAGTCATGCGAGGCAAAGCTTTTAGGTGGCATTACATGGGATTGTGGAGGCGGCTCTTCAGCTCTTATTCATAGTACTCTTCATAGACTTGCGGAGAAATCTACTGCATCCCGCTTGTGAATATATAAAGAGTATATAGTGCTTCTGCGGATTTAAACTTCACATGCTGCTGAATGATGTGTGGACACGGGGGGGTTTAAATTTCCGTATTTTTGTGCATGCATCTGTACGTACCTGTCCCTGCTCATAGTCCCTTGTCAGACACACGTCTTGTGCGTGCCTCCCTGCGAGCTGCTGGTGAGCTTCTCCATTTTACAGACAGCACGGGAGGCAGCAGTGGAGTTTGCATGTTAACAATACAATTTATTTTTCTGCTATAACGTGGGGCATCGCTATTCTTTCCCACAGCTGGAAGCGGTAAAGATCACCGAGGGTTGTTGAGAAAGTCCCGAGCTAATTCTGTAGCAGAGTTTTAAACAGTACTGACTGCTGCCCCTCCTGATGATCTCTGTGCAGCAACTGTACTCTTCAGTAAGAGTAAATAAACCCCAACAGTTTTAAAGGCTTTTATCTGCCAAGTGATTTAACGGGTAGTTCCAAAAATGAATCTGGGATTAAGTGACATCATGAATGTAATGCTTTTTTTTTTTTTTTTGAAAAGAAAAGTGAATTCACTGTGTGACGTGTCAGAAATAGGGGGGGAAAAACCCAAACCCAACCCAAACTCAGCTTCAGATTTGTTAAGTGAGGTACATGTGCACTACTTGAAAACAAGCTTCCTAAAATACACAGCCATACCTCTTTAGTCCCTGCCAAAAACTGGAAAGTCATGATCTTGCTGGAAATGGTATAGTACATGAAGTATAAGCAGCAGATCAGGATTGGGAGTTGGGAATTTGAATTGTAACTGTCCTCTGCCATGGAGAAGCTGCTGCTTTGAATGAAACACTTGGTTTCTTTATTCCATCAGTAATATTTTATTTGTTCATGAATAATTTTGCAGGAAACTGGGGTTTTTATTGAAGTGTTGCTCTAAACTTGTGTCCTAGTGCTGAATCAAACTTGAGTTGTGCGGAAGCGTTCGTGTACCACTGCTGCTCTTAAGATTGCTGGGAGTAATGTTTATCCAGTTTAAAGCTGTAAAAGCACAATATAGTTGTTCATATATTCACAAGCAAAATGCAGTAGATTTCTCTGCCAGTCTGTGAAGAGCACCACGAGCAAGGGCTGAAGAGGGAAATGTACAGATTCTGAGGTTGTACCGACTGGCTGGTAGCTAGTAGGTATTCACGGGGTGCCTGACAGGGTGCTTATGGCAGCCTGGCACTGGCCACATTTCTGGATTAACTGGCCACCCTCCTTCTCTCATTCACCTGCAGTCCACTGGCTTCGGTGGCATGGCTCGTGAAATACTTTGTTTGGTCGAGGTGACAGCGATCCGAGTGTTTCTGTGGTTCTCTGTAAAAATATAAAACAAGTTTACATTAGCGTAATCATGCCCTAACCAAAGGGCTTCCAGGAGGTCTGTGATGGAGGTCTGCCTTCAGTTTAACTTGCAATAGCAAGCATCAAGTCAGCATGGGATGGTTTTTTTTGTTTGTAACGTATCTTTCATAGGAAGGTGTGAACTCAAGCTCCCACTCTCTTCAAGTAAGATATACGGAGGTCCAAACACCTATCGCTCAGTATTTCATGTTTTCTGTTGTATTAGACAAAGAACTTCTAACTTGTGTTTAATGAGGGGCTCTCTTTAACGTTTGACAGAAGCAAAATTGATATATTCGGGTTACCACTAAGTACTTCATTCAGTCTTACAGGGGTTTTTGGTGGTTTGGTGGTTTTTTTTTTTTTTTTCCACTTATACCCCAGACAAAGGGGTTTGTGTTCTTTTTATTCTCAAAGTAAGTTTTGATGATTTTGCTGTTCCGCCGCTGTTAACTTTGAAGGGATTTGTGTAGCTAAAACCTCCGTTGTATCCTTTGGAAACTTGCTTCTGAATGGTCACTTACGCGTTGGATTTCCTAGGGTTATTTTTGTTCGGCTTTTGTCACGAATGGGTAGGAAAAAAAAAAAAGTAGAGTTTTATCTGAACGGACTTTAAATTTAATTCAGACTGTGCAATCCTCACACGGACAAAACGCGCGTTGGCTTCGGCATGAGTTTTGCCTGACTGAGGGTTGTCGTCTTGGCCCGCTTGCTGCGTTGCTGGCAAGAATAAAGATGACGCTTGTATTTGAGCAGAGCGAGGCGCCCGGCCCCGAGCCCTTGCTGCGGCACTGGGGGACCAGCGGGCGCAGGGGAGCAGCGGCAGCGCGGTCTCAAGGAGCGGGCTACGATCTCCGCGATCTGGGCCGCGCAGGACCCAACAGCACCGGGGTCGATCCCCTCTGCGGCGGGCTTTGTGCGCGCTCGCCGTCTCATTAGCATGCTGGCTCGCCGCCGCCGCTGCGGCGCGCTGGCTTTGCTAGCTCTGCTAGCTCTGCTAGCTTACCAGCTGTTCCTGCTGCTCGCGACAATGTCCAGCGTGTTCGGATCACCGGGTTCCTGCGCTCGCCGCCGCGCGCAGACAGCCTTTCCGCTGGGGATGCCCACGTGGCCGCCCGTCAGCAGCGGCACTGCATAAAGTAGCAGGCCCTCGCATGGCATATGGTGTCTGGATTCATACAAGATGCAAAACTATTCTGCCGCTAATGCACAATGACTCATAGCATTGCTAATTTTTCTAACAAAAGCCCACTTCCACACCCACACTTTTAACCCCTCAGGCTAAAAAGCCTCTTCTTTAGTTTCAAAGCCTTGGAAATGTAAGGAGGTGGCTTCTGGATCAATATATGAAACCCTATATTTATTTAAAGCATATGCAAGTTCTAACACTTATTTTAAATTGCAGTAAAACACAGTTTTCAAATCACTGCTCCGATATACAGTAATATTTTTTTTGTTGTTATTCCAAAGTAGATTAATTGTCAAATGTTGGGAATTTTTAATTTTTTTGGTAGTTACGTTTTGCAAAAAGAGTCAGAAGCCAGCATAGATAACGGAAAGTTATTTTCACTTAAGAGAGAATCAAAGCAACGTAGCTAGTACATCTACAATAATTGTATATTACGGCGCGAGTTACCGAGCTGCTTATTTGTAAGAAGCTTGTAATATCTGGCTATCTTTCCTATATACTTGCTCTTCGGGGAGGAAAATAACACACTTTCCAACTAGAGGGAGCTGCTGGTATCGCTGATGCCGATTCTTAACCTTCCAGTCTAATTCCTTTGTGCAGAACGCACAGCGATCGTTTCTACGTTTTAATAAAATTAAGTTAAATTACCCTGAGTAATTTAGATTTAAAGGATGCATCTTAATTTTTACAGTGTAATCATCAAATTAAACTGCAAAATTTGGAGAAAACTAAAGCACATCCTGGTTGCGTGGCACACGGGTGCTCCTCGTGAATGTGGAATTATATAGGTCATGAAAAGACTCGTTAGAAGAGAGAGTGAAAAGCCGAGGCTTGCTTACTGTTGTTACGAGACAAAAAGCATAAGGGAAGTATGAGCAGTAGGGAATGGAGCGAGCAGCACGGCGGGAAGCTCCCCGCTCCCTCCATCGCAACAAAGGAACAAAGGGACCTGCGGTGAAAGATAAAGGTGGCCGAGCTTGGCAGTTCGGGCTCCCCATGAGCAACTTGTTACAGGGAACCCCTGCGGGCCGTGCTTCGTCAAGGTTAATGCTCCCACGCGGAATGTTTTTGAGGAGAAGTCCTGGCTTCAGAAAATCTTTACTAGGCGATAGTTTGAGAGCTTTTGTGGGGCTGGTGGCTCCACACAGGCCTGCTGTGGGGTTCCCAACGGGTCCGGCGCAATGCACCAGGTCCTCACCACGGCCCAAGCCTGGGTGCTGCCCTTGGAAACAGCGGTTTGGATCCAGCAAGGCAGTTCCCGTGTCCCTGAAACCCGGCGTTCGCCTCTCCGCAGGTGGTGAGAAGGCACAAAGGCTGCAGAAGACCAGCTAGATGTGCACGTGGGCGTTTCCGTGTGCGCGTCCCCAGCAGTCTGGGCACTTGCGTTAATACAACTGTGTAATCACCGATACAGGTTTACATCATTTTTCAAACTTACCTTCTTTTTCCCTTTTAAAGAAAACCTGACCTCAGTATGTTTTTCACGAACCATACGTGCTGCAATCACTTCATTCAAAAGTTAAGTCTTTTTCTAAACAAGAAAAATGTTTTTAGGTTTAGCTTTGAATTTTCTTAATTGCTTTGTTTCTCTCAGTCAAAATGAGCTTCTGAATTCAGTGTTGACCATGCTTTGAGACATGAGACGAGATCACCTCCTGACATCCATCCAACCTGACTGATTCTGTGTATCTGGGACTAAGAGGATGAGGCACATAATTTTTGTGCCTATTATATGAAAGCTACTTTAATGGGTAGCACCGTAATCTTACATCATTCTTCAAAGAGGAAAGGTTTTCCCTCTGCATGTGCTTGAAAAAGTTGTATAGTCATCCTGTTATTGGGGACTTTCTTATTAGGTTGGGGGTCTGAATGTGAAGACAGCAAGAGAGAGTAACAGGAGAAAGCTCCTTTCTCGTAGTGGGTTTATTGGCTGGCATATTTAATTTGTATTTTTTCTTTCCTCAGTATCATACTTCTGTGTGTATTTCACAGTAAGATTAACTGTCAGGGTTCTCGTGTATAAACACGAGCAGATGGCTTTTAATGATTCCTTTAATGCTAAGTAACAGTCTAGTACATGTACAGCATTTTCTGTTAAAAAGAAAATCTCAGTTAATTTCCTGTTTTTTTCGATACTTTCTCTGAATTGGCCCGGGACAGGTTTTTGTTTGGTTGGGTTTGGTTGGTGGTGGGTTTGGTTTGGGTTTTTTTTTTTTTTGAGAACCTGTAACTTCTGCTCAACAGCTAGATTTGTTGTACCTATTTAGAATTATCCATCTTGTTCTTTTTCACCTGTGTAACAATGTGGATGATCCTATAAAACCTTGCTAGTCTACAGTTGGTTGGCTTCCTTAAATAAAATAGGCATTCTCCTGCCCACCTTTCAGCTGGGCGAAGTAGTGCTGTTCAAGTAGCAGTTATTTCACCTAGAAATCTTAGTGTTGTCACTGTAACAAACAAACTTGGCGCTAGATCAGTTTTTCATTACTGCAGAGTCTTGATACCACAATTGCAGCATCATGAAAGTGAAGTCATTAAAATTTAGAAAATAACCTCAAGCTGGCACGCATTTGTCTCCTCAATTGTCCCTGAAAGATCTTACCTTACCTTGTGCCATACCTGTGACTCTAATTAACTTCTTGGTATCGCAGGCTGACTGCTGGAGTGTTTAAGGGCTGCCAGACTAACACCATTAAGGCGATAGAAGTGTAGCAGTACAGAGGAGATGATAAAAGTATAGAGCCGTTCCTTTGGGGAACGAGCACTGAAGCTGCTGTTCAGAGACTTCTCATATCATAAGTGAACTCCTCCCCTCACTATTAATTTCTGTCTCCACCGTACCACCTTCCTCTCCCCACTGCCAGCAGCTATTACAGCTGGGAAATCTGAGGCTCTGGAAATGCCGTTTCCCACAGGCGGCTCCAGTGGTAAGAATTGGAAGGGGCTGGGATTACTTTTTTGTCCTTAATTTTTAAATAAAACTCCATGTTACTTAAAGGTTTGGAGTTGTAGGAATAACAGTTACACCCACACGTATCAGTCTGAATAACCTCGGCTAGACAGTTTTCCAAATAGCCGCATTTTCTAACTGTACTGGTTTTAAACAGCCTCTGTACCTGATGTTTGACATCTCCATTTCACTGGAAGGTAAAAAGAAACATCGGTGACTTTATTTTCAGCGACGTATTTAATGTGCGACAAAGAGTTCCCATTCTCTTCATTTCCATAACTGGTTATTTTTTCAGATCATTGCCTTGCTTGCTTTGCTGCTGCTAACCCTTTAGGTACCGCAGTGCCCCGCGCTCTCCTTCGGCTCATCGGTCCTCCAGGATGTCAGAGAGGGACAGTGCAACCCTCACAGTTAAATCACTGAGCGTTTTTATGGGGTTGGCAGTAGAGCGGAATCGTTCCAGTCCAGAAGAACTCTTTTAATTCAGAAACGGTTTCCTTTATAGGCTTTCACAGAGCCTGTTGGGTTTTGTGCTCCCATGTTTTATGACTTGTTGCCATGATAATTCAGCTCATCTTACAGGTTTCTCTAATTGTGATTGATGTGTAATCATTCATTTTATTGAACCTCATTAAGGTCTGCGAACCTCTGTACCAACTTACAGTAATTAGAGTCCAGATAGCCATTCCATCTGTTCACAAGCACTGTTTAATTAATGAACTTTTAACGTGTTCTTTGCCTTGTAAAAGCCCTTAGTATTCTGAAGTTGTTGAATAGGATTTGCATGCCAGCATTTCCGTTTGGTTTTTTGTTGGTTGGGGTTGTTTTTTTTTTTTTTTTAAATACCACAGCAGCACGCATCTTGAAATCCCAAAAGCCAACACACAAAGTACTGGGATCTCAGGAAGCCAAGTGGAGAGATTTTACTTCTCGTTTCAATTTTTCATGTCAGTTACAGTATTTGTGAAATATCAAAGGCTCACATGGACTTTAATGTTCTTTTTTATGCCCGGAACAACACTTTTTAATCTTCCCTTGTGTCCTTGAAGATACACAGAGACGGGTAAACAAAATGTTTCATTTTTCATTTTAGAAAATTCATTTACTGGAAGAACATTTGAAATACGATGCATGCAGACGGACATTTTCCTCCCCGGTATTTCACCTTTTCGTTACATTTAGAGCGTCAGGACTGAGACAGCTTTGGGTTTGGGGTTCTTTTGTTGTTGTTTTGTTTGTTTTTTGTAGTATAATGAGATTTTAGGATGGAGTGGAACCCACCGGTGCTGCTGGATAGACATACATAGAGGCTATTGTAATAATGGTCCAGAATTACAAGAAAACAGTAGGACAGAAGTTCCTGAATACTTTGAGCGTTTCTGCTGCTTTACCTCTGCGTGTTTTGACTGTGCAGTAACATGCTGAGTCAGCGATATATGCAGAATGAATAGTGGCATTTTTTAAAAACAAAAGTAAATTTCTGTTCCCTGATCATACAGAAGAGGCAATATTTCAGGAGTGTCAGCATTTTTAAGAAAAACAGTTTTAGAAGACCTTTGTGCATCAAGAATGTACCATCAAGTAGTTGTGCTGAATGTGAATGTCAGATTACTCTCATGACCAACTCTGGAGCGAGAGAGATTAGTAAAGGAGAAAAAGGATACTTTTTCCTATGGCATTTTTACGTTTATGATCTGTTGCTGTTTTTTAGATACGGCACAGTATTGTGGCACTGTAGTTGTGCTTTACCTAATTTGGTTTGATCTGTGTTTACCTTAAATATTCAGGACATGAATTAAGTCATACTGCTCAACTCCCTCAAAATCCTTTTCAGCATCCAAAGGCAGACCATCTGTCTGGTCCAGTCATTCTTTCCTCCCCCAGTATGCGTTTTAGCCGGTGCTTTGCTGTGTCCCGGAGAAGCAAAATACAAAGTGAAATAAAAGTCTTGGGTATGGGGCTGAACCCACTGTGTTTAGAAGAGTGAACCATATCGCCTGCCTTCTAAATTTCAGACGTTATTTGCGAAATGAGTGTAAAGAGCCCCTGTTTTTTGTTGTACCTTCAGTGTCCTGTTCCATAGCATTGTGGGTGTCTAAGGTAAGGCACAGGCAAACTTTTCTATGTCGTGACAGTTCTCGGCCATGTTCATCTGTTGTTGTGGGTTTTCCTCATGCCGCTGTCCTCTTCCGGACCAATTCTAACATGATTGTCGAGTGTTTTCATTGCCCTGAAAGAGAGATTTCCGAAACGGTTACTTGTAATGCCTTTTCCAATGTTTCCATACGCTAACTCATCCTCTCAGCGCTGACCCTACACCGTAACAGTCCACTGAGGCGAATCTAAACGTGGTCTGCTGCTCCTTTTCGAAGGAACAGAATAAAAATAAGTTTTGCCTAAGTGTAAAAGGGGTAATCAAAGTCATCCTGTCCGCGGCGTTACGCTGCAAGAAGTAACACCTTGATGGGGAGGGTGTAGAGAGCTGTTTCGCTGAGGCGTTCTTGCGGCATTTGGTAGTATCGTGCCGTTGGCGCGTGCTCTTGTTTTCTGGATGTGCCTCTCCACACGCTTTGCTGAGCAGAGAGCTGTCTAGACCAACAGAGTAGCTCCTAAGTGTTTGCTTCTCCGGGCTGATTGACACAAGTCTTCTGCAGTGCGTAAGATCTACGTGCAGAATTCTCTGAGCTTACTACAGTAGGATGAGCATCATTAGTGTAATATACGTTGTATACCTATTTTAGCAATATGTTCTTTTAAACCCATAAGCACAGGTCGTATTCCACCCTTAGCCAAATAGAAGTGCTAAGTAAGTGAATTACTTCAGGCTGTTCTGTGATGGATAACTGATTTTAAATAATAGATATTTACCTGCAGACTTTAATATTGCCTGTATTTTGTTTACTACTAATTTCTTGATTTTTTTTTTTTATTTTAAGATTAAAGTATTTATAACAGTTTTTCTGGATATTGCCTGTAAGATGTGTTTTATGTTACTTGGATTTATTAAGAGAGATAAGGTGGCTGTCACTCTATCAGTTGTTAAATATTATTGCATGTTAATTCATATTTTAAAAGTTCAAAGACCGCGCTAGCACGTCTTTCTCTGTTCTTTTTGCTGTTGGTAAAGATGTCCTTGTATCAAGCATTCACATTTGTGTGAAAAATAGAATTCAGTTCAATCCATGCATAGATTGTCAGGAAGATTAAAGTGTGCATCATGCAATTTTTCTTCTTTCAGAAAGGGGCCTTTGATGTGCTAATGTTCACTTTCTCTCTTTTCATTCAGAAGTGCTGGTCATTGTTTTGAGCTGCAGAACAGTATCTGCTTCATATAGGCAGATTCTAATACCCTAGTAGCCCAACCTTGCTCAAGGTAGCACAATGTAAATATGCAGTAATATTAATGGCATTATACACTGGGATCAGATAACAGTGTGCCTGCACACATAAATACCACGGCAAAGCCAAGGCATTTATTGAAAATAGATGTTACAAAAAAGCCGAATGTTTAACTTCAAATAATCCACTTACCAAGTGTCAGCATTGCTGCTGTTATACCAAGTCATATAATTCGGTTTTAAAATAGAAAGAAAGCTTGGTGGTGCAATAAGCACTGTAGTCTGTTAAAATCACTCTTGAAGACAAGGCTCTAATGTATTTCCAAAGTTAATTAGCAAGTGAAATTATTTGGATGGCCTCATCTTGTGTTGCAGTGGATATTTTCCAGCAAATGGATGAAATTTTACAGGCTGCTCACAGGACCAACTCGCAGCTCACATAGCAGGGGACTCATGTAGGTCATGACACAGTTGTAGTAACAAATTTGCATGGAGAAGGGTTGTTTGTGGCTGCCCTTGCTAAAGACACCGATTCTCCTTTCGTTATTGACTAAGAAGAAATAGTTCACTGAATTCCTCGTGAAGATAAATATGGCAAGTGTTAGTCTGTAACTGCGCAGGAGTTACTTCAGTGTTGATTGTGTTCTGTGGGAGACAGAATAGTTGAGTGATAAAAACCTTCCTTTTGAAAATTGGGTGGTCGAGTTTTGAGAGAGTAAGCTAAATAACGGTGAACTAGCCTCTGGTGATGGACATTGTAGGAAAGTGTCATCTAGTATGCTGAACACCTTTCTGCTCAAAAATTGGAAAATTTGCCTATTGTGGTTCTCAAGCAGTAGGAAAATGTAGCTTTCAAAAAGCTGTAATAATAAAACCAGTAAGCTGCAAATTAAACAGTAAAGTAGGACATATTCAAAACTCCCATATCACTTCTTATTTTAATTAAAAATAAATCTTAATTGAAATGTTAGTTCAGAAAGCTTATAGCTTGACAGGTATTTCATTGATTAACTTAACACTTAAAAAAAAAAAGTGAAGAAAACTTGAAGAAAAAGTTTACATAATCCTGCACTTGAAACATTTTCTCGCGAGGTCTGATGGCAGCAGCACGCAGCTTTACTGCTGTGTAGCTTCTTCCCTAGGTCACTGTCCCTATAGATTTTCCTTCTCTGTTTGCTTCCACCAACTTTGATGCTTCATTAAAAATTCATCTTCTGCTCTCCACCTTTGTCTTTGGGATCCCCGTGATCTCTTTTTATATTTGAAATGACTCAGCAGTTAAGGACTTCAAAGAACTTCAGAATTTTAGCTTAAAGGGCACTGTCTTCAAGAAATGGTGGTAACACTAAGAACACGATGCGTTTCAGTGGAAGCCAAGAACAAGATGAAAACTTGCCGGGTTTCTGCTCAGTCTGTTTCTGTGATGAGGGCTGTGCAACCCGGACGCCTTTCGTGTCCTGAAGCCGGTTGAACAGCCAGACTCCTGGCCATCCCGCAGAGGCTCGCCCACCAGGTACGTAGCTCCTCAGCACACACATTTTGTTAGGATCCTTCTCCCAGTCTATAAACTGGAGATGGTGCTTCAAGGCAAGTGCCGGGAAGGGTCAGCCCATTAGGTGATTTGCGGTCATCTTCAGCTCAGTTCACAAAGGAGACTTTCTGTGCTGTCTGGAGAACGAGCTGCGTCAAAAGATCTGGCAGGAAGCAGATGGGAAGGGCTGTGCAGAGCAGAACAGCTCTGCTTTTTCATGGGGGGCTCTTAGGTGGTTTTTTTGATAGCCTTGGAGAAGGGACCAGAGCGGCAGAGTTATCGCCAGTTGTCATCCGCCTCTCCTGCCTGGCGTTGGCTCACGGGGAGCGTGAGCAGAAGTTGCTTCTGCCTCTCGCGTAGGATTTCCACTCCGCATCATCGCTTTCTCTACGGCAGCACTAGCTCACTCGTTTGCCTTCTCAAATTGGATTAATTTTCCGTTTTAATAAAGTGCTGCCGTTCTGTGAATCGGCCATAATCTCATCGCGGTGGAAGTGCGTGCTCCATAACCCAGACACCTTGGTGATGGGCAGGAGCATAAAGCCTTTGCCAGTGCCCATCGCTTGTGCGGCAGAATCGCTTGCTGACGCTTTCCCTGGCGTGTTTGTGCGACCCCAATCTTCTGAGCCCCTGGGGGGGCTTCGCCACGGGGACGGCCATTCCCCGTTTCCCCTGTGGTGTGCAGCTTCCGCAGCCCAACTCCAGCCTGTCTCTAGTGCTGCAGTACCCTTTAATCGCTTTTCATTTGAAAACACAAGACTAAATGCCCTGATCTGGAAAGGACTCCAGTGGCACTTCCTCTGTTCTTTCTGACCACCTTGCTGGTTTTTCAAAGCCCTTCACACTGTTACTATAACCTCATTTCTTCCTATAGGCAGAACTAGTTTTTCTTTTGTACTGTCCTGGGGCAGTTTTCAGCGCTTCTGTTCCTGTTCCTCTGTGCATTATGTTGCCTGTGTACAATAGTCTTGTTTTCTGATTATGTCACCTTCTCGCAATTTTTTTTTTAAGTTAGTTTAAAACTGATTAGTCCTAGGCATTAAAACAGTGACTGTCAGCTAGGGCTGCGCAGCCAGCCAAACAGCCCTTCGGCATCCTCCCTAGTACTCCCCATATTCACCATAATTTCTCTTGTGCTTGAATTTAGAACTTGGTTGTTCAGATAGTATATCATACGGCTCAGTCATTAACTCATCTCTTGCCTCATAATTAAATGTGATGATAAGACTCTGTGGCCAACCTGAGTTACTTAAAACCTATGGGGAAGTTCTTTTAGAAACGGTAGAACATTTAGAAGAAATTAGCAGCCGTGAAACTATTCCATTAACTTGCCTTTTTGTG
Organism: Sula dactylatra; assembly: GCA_013389905.1. NCBI lineage: Eukaryota > Metazoa > Chordata > Aves > Suliformes > Sulidae > Sula > Sula dactylatra. The sequence goes on from WEKW01027077.1 coordinate 281,338, forward strand.
AAGGAGTCACTTACGTTTTCAGTTTTGCTTCCTCCTCTCCCCACTCACCCCTCCACCCCCACTTTATTAGTAAAAAAAAGCAGATTTTATAAACATGCACCAGAATTTTAATTTACTCCTTTGGGGAAATGGAGAGACATCACAGCATGCACACCGGCTGAGCTATGCAATGAACGGGGAATCCATTCCCCGCACTGAGAGGTCACTTCCAGGGAAAAAAATGTTGGTTTAAACACTGACTTAATCATCTGCTTTTGGGGATCAAATTTTCCTGAAGCGGCTGTGTGCCCGTGACAATGCTGTGTGAGCAGGCAGTGGTGGGTACGTACTGCTGTACCTGTTGCAGGCTGCGTGCTTGAAAGAGTATTTTAATTTAATGGATTTTAAGCAACATTATTCAAAGATCAACAAAAGGCATACTGTGTTATATGAATAAAAGATTTCCTCTGGATACTTGTTAACCCTACAATGCCTAGCTAATGTAATTGAAGTGCAACCACCTGGCAGGGAGATTTCGCAGTCAGCTGCCAAGGAGGGCCCTGGACCGGAGTACCAGGTGTTGTGCCGTGCCTGCCTGATTGTCGCAGAGGAATAAACAGCATGATTGCGCCGGGCGGCTGGGGCGAGGAGCGGGGCCGGCTGCCAGCCAGGGACCCCGCTCCCAGGGCTCCCCGGTGGGCTCAGGTAGAGCGGGAGTTACGGGGGCTCTCACGGAACAAAAAAGGGGGCAACGCAGAAGCATTGGCTTGAAATTGAGCCCCCATAAGGCTCTCGTGGCCTCACAGTTCACAAAGAACTTCTCTGACTAGAAGATGTTCTTTGACGTGTTGTGTCTATACTCAGAGCCCCGTGCCCAGGAGAGCCCCTGCTCAGTCCCTGGGTCTGCTCTGCTTTGGAGTATCTACAACAGTTATGAATATGTCAGATTATAATTTTAAACACACCCACCCTTTTTTTTTTTTTTTTTAAATTTAAAGCTGGGACATTCCCACTGATTTCTTGATGGTCTCTTTCTAATTTGTTCTTCCTTCCTATCGTCTAATGTAGAGCAATTTCCCAGCCTGTATCACTGCAGCAACAAGTACGTTTAGTGTAGAGCATCTTGCAAATGGTGTCACTCGTAATGGATGTGATAATAAGCCCCACGGTTACCTATCCCTGATTGTAATGAATGTAAATTATCAAGTATAATAGACCTGAAACTGAGCCATTTAGTGTTAGTCCCAGAAATAATGAAAAGATCTGTAATAAACTAGAAGGGGCAAAATTATTTTGTGTAATTATATTTTGTTCTGGTTGTAGCTGCCTGGTCCTCATACTCTTATCAAACTGACAGTGATGGTTTATTAACCATTCACTTTTGAAAAAATATGATTATAAATTCATCTGAAAAGACCTTCCCTTAACCAAAGAGTGAGAATTTGAAGGAGAGATTGCTAGTCCATCAGTTATATCCCAGGCACAAAGGTGACCTTTGTACGTGTGTGATGGGAGGCGAAAGCCCATACCGGTAAATTCCAGGAATCCCGTATGTCCGTGTGCTGCCATCAGCAGCTCGGTGTGGCCGGCCTCACGCGCACGCAGAGCCCTTTGGCCGTGGGGCAGTAAGCGCTCTTAGGAGTCAGTGTCCTCCTGCCGGGGAGGGGGGAGGCGGGAGGCATACATGATTAAAGGTATTTCAGTTTGGTTTTTTTCTAGACTAGGTGTTCAGATCCTTTATGGTATATCCTCTTTCAAAAATAAATATTTGTAAACATTTATAACTACTTCACAGTTCATAAAATCTTGTCTTTTCAGAGAAACGAAGCTTTCCAAGGATCTACATTTGGAAAACATTTAATTTTGAAGATCTGGAAATATCACTATTGAATATCAAGAAATCAAACACACTTATGCGAGCGATACACTGAGTATTAATTCTGATAAGCAATGGAGTAGCTCATTCATTACCTCTCATCAGGCTTGTACAGGACTTCTTTACTTCATTTAAGGCGTAGATTCTCCCATCAACAAGACGTGTGTGAGATGCAGGTCGGTTTAGCAGATGGCTTGCTACTCTCATTGTGGGCAGAAAGATTGATTCAAAACTAACTGAATTACAATTTTTGTTTCAATTTATTTAAAACGAAGCAAGTCATGCCCTTTTGTTTGTGTAGATAACAACGGTCTCCTGACTTGGCGTATGTGCACCATTTAAATAACACTTGTAGCATCTTGCTCAGAAAGTTGAAGCGCAGACTTTTACCAGTACATTTGATACCAGCTGATTTATGATTTTGCAGTTCCCCGCCCCTGAAAGTTATATATGCAAATACACAATTAAGTGTGGGCTCATCCCTGTTTAACACAGGTTTTCTAGGTAATTTTATTATCATCTCATCTCGCCGTTCCGCAGGGCTGCATGCTTAGCTATCCGGGAAATTAGTGAGCAACCTGGAGTGTTGTGGCAGGAGTGTGTTACACATTAATCACGCCCAGGCGTGCGTTGGTCTCGCTGCAAGGAGCATTGCGGTCTCACCAAACCGCAGTCAGCACTGCAGGCGTTTCCCAGGTAAGGCGTTTTCGATGCTGCTTTAGAGAAGTTTACGGGGAAAGGTTCTGTGCTTTTGAAAGGTGCTTTGGGTCAAGACTGCTTGAAGACAACCTCTCGTGTCGCGGCGTCTGCGGGGCGCAGGGTGGCGCACGGTGCAGGAGCCGTCCTCGCCACCCCGCACCGGCAGGGACCCCGGCTGCCGCCCGGCTGCCGCAAGGGTTGGTGTGCTCTACCTCAAGCGATGCGTTGGTGCGTGGCTAGGTGAAGCAGATTCCTTTCTTCAGTTATGCCAACTATTTTGCAAGTGTTTTCCTGCCTTTGCACTGCTCGTCATCTTTAAGCTGTCAGTAATTATCCCTTTTTCAACTTCCAAAGCATCCAGATTTCTGAAGTGAATGTGCAGGAAAGTATTTTGGTAATTTCTGCTTGCTTTCCCTTATCGTTTAAATGTAATGTTGAGACAAAAGTTGACTTCTGATTTACTGTAGCAAAATTATCTTATGAGATACTTACCTGTCTTGAGAACTGTTCATCAGACTTACAAGAATTTTGAATTATGAACCTGTCATTATCTCTCTCTTCCCCTGTCTCTGGTTGTTTAATTTTCAAAGCTGAGACTTAGGTTGTTGCTGGTACATTCAGTTTTTGAATGGTTTTCAGTATGACATTATCCTTAACTGTATATTCACTTTGGTATTGCTGCGATGGAGCTTGAAAATACAGACTCTGAGGAAACGCAGTGACCTGTACCCTCTCTCAAGGTGCACTATATGACAGAGTGGGCTGAGGAGTAGATTTGATGTGGCATTTGAATTTTTTAAGAGGCAGTACCAGTTTGGTGACATTTCTGACTTGAGGTGAACATGCTTGCATTTGGAAAATGTGATGGCAACAAGCGTAGCAATGTTAAAACATACTGACAAGGGTTTAATTTAAAAATTTTGAGATATAAGTGACTACCAACAGCATTTTGTCGTCAACTGATATCATTAGTAAAATAAACTCACTGACCTTGCAGGCAAGCCTGCACCTTTCCTAAAAGCCTGAGTAAAAGATGGAAGATCTGGTCTAGCTAGCTGAGCATCCACCCACTAGCAGCTCCTTTGCATTTATGGTGAGAGAACTGCAGCCCGGACTGTGCTCACTGCAGAGCATCCCCGCAACAAGGTCCCCTGCCTGCCTGGGCTCCACCACCTCAGGATTTGGAGGTTCACAGGATCCCTCTGAGCTCCACCTGGAATCTCATCACGGGGAGGCAGCGCGGATCCTGGCCGAGTGGCTAGCTTTGCTCCCAACACGGGCTCTTGCTTAATAAGCAGGCAGCTGCATTCCGTATCAGCTTTATTTTTGAGTGCCCTGGGGGGAAAGGTGCACGTATAGGACATTACAGCAATCTAATCATGAGGTCCAGAGGCATAACGCACTGAAACAAGGTCCATAGGAAAGGGAAAAGATCCTCTCCTTCCCCCTCCTGTGTAGAGTCGAAAAGTAATTGCTGCAGCTGCATAAACCTCCAGGAACAGCCTGGCTTTTAACAAGAAGGTGCAAGGCTTTCACTTCACCATGCTGCTGCCTTTATTTTCTAGTTACGGCTCCAAGTAAATATACCGCAATCTGCTGCGCATGCTTTAGGTCTAAATTGTATTATCTGACTTGTCCAGAGGAAGTTGCAGCCATAGAGGAGAGCCATGTGATAAACAGCTCTTCTAATTCCTGCCTGCCTGCCTCACTTATCTCCATCAAGACTATTAATATTTCCAGCGTGTAAGCAGTTTCCAACAGCTGTCAAATGCAAACAATAAGCTACCAGAAAAACTGTTTCTGCTTCTGCCCTGAACTCGATTCTCCAGTTAATACATGTATATGGCCCAAAGCTAAAGATGCTGAAGTCCAAGACTAACTAAAGGTTTGGATATTTTGCAGTCTGCTACTGCTACCCAAAATGGATGCTTTATCTTACGAGAGAGAGAGAGGCTTTCTAGCTGTGCAAAAATGAAGTGAGTTCTACTTAAGATTTTAAAACTTCATAATTCCTAATCTTAAAAAAAAATCCTAATTAATGTCACTTTCATGTTTCTAAAACTTACCAGTTAGCGAAAGCATTTTAAAAATACATTATTTACATTTTTTTAATTATTAAAACAGGAGAGACAGGAAATCTGTTCAGGGAAAAAAGAGAGGCCTGAGTTAGTCTCTAGTTCCTTAACCACAAAATCGTCCTGTGTAACTTCTAAATACATTTCTCAGTCTCTCTGTACTTATATTCTCTGTAAAATGAGGGTAATAATACTTCCCATCTGTACGGTTTCCTATCTTCTTTAGTATAAAATGTTTGGACCTAGCTATCCTGCTTTGGAAATTAAAAAAAAAATTAACAGCCTGGATGCAAGGTGCTCCAACCAAAACAGGTGAAGTGCCAGAGCATTCCGCAGCATGTTTAATGTATTTCTGTGGATATAGTGTATCTGTTTCTCACTTAGCGTGTTCTGGTCCTTCAGTTTTCATTAGGTCATCCAACCTGCCGGTGAGGGTCTCGCACTCGGAATACGCTGAATAATACCCACGTGGCTTGGCCATCTGTAAGTGGTGAATTAATCACAAACACTGGTGGACAATGTCTTTATGTTGCACGTTCAGACAGGCTATATTGTGTGATAGCACGCACCAGGTCTGACTTTAATTAAATATTGTGTCCACACATGCTGCAAAAATTAGTGAGTTAACAATTTTCTCCTTAACCTGCCCCGCACGGTGCCGTCTGCAGGCTCCGAGAGAGCGCCCACGTTACGCAGAAGGCAGACGCACAATATGTGTAAATCCCGCTAGTAGTGGTTTGTGGCTTTCGGGTTTGCAGCTCCAAAACAGCGCTGCCATCTTCTTAACAGTGTCTTCTCCTAAGGGTTCAGTCACCCGGTCACTTTTTTCTCCGAAGAATGAGAATTACAAACACCGACCACTCAGTGCAAACAGGCCTGGGGTTTTCCTGCACAAGATTTTGGGGAGGCTTTTAATGCAGTACAGCATCTGTCTTTATAAGCCGTCGTTTCTGCAACCACTTCAATGATACCTCTGAAGTGACTGCGTGTTGGGAAGGGACATCGATTCGCGGTCGTGCATCTGGCTTTGTATTAGCTGGCCCTTATTGCTGTTATTACAGGGCTGAGGTTTTCAAGAGTTCTCAAGATTTGCCTGATAAAAGCTGTCAGGAGTTCCACCATCCCTCCCAAAGGGTGGTACGGGCGACTTTTAACGGTTCTGAAAATCCTGCTGCTGCTGTTCACAAACAAAAATTAGAATACTGTTTTAGTGGAAAAATACTCCAGCTTTCAAAAGAAGCCTCCCTTGTCTGTAACACGCGTATACTGTAGCAAAGAGGATAATAAAAGTAAAAGGGGATAGACAGTATTGCTGGTATGTGGCTAACAATAGTAGACCGGGGATAGTATATTATCCCTGTGTGTTCAAGCAGCCAATTTGAAGGAACTGGAAGGCATAAGTAAATGACAAATAATTGAATCTTTGTACCTTTGCCCTTTTCCTAAGATGTCCAAAAGTAACAGCTCATTAGTGGAATTACTGGAATAGGTGTATTTTGTGGTGTTTGAATAAAATTAAGGCAGCAACAAAGCACGGGGGAAGCATTGCTCGGTAACATGTGACCTTTCCTCCAGTTATTTATCCCTTGATGATCACCCCGTTTGTGGAACAAGCCAGATAATTGCAGAACATGAGCGTCGGCAGCTGTACATACACTGATAAAATGGGACAGCTACGGTGTTATAATGATCTCTCTGAAAATAAGACCTAGGGATTTTTCTGCAGTCATCGGGCAGCTTTCCTTCTAAGACCTGTACGGCGAAGGCTCTGCGTGGTGGCAGCTCCCTTTCGTAAGCTCCCGCTCAGTGTATAGGCAAAGGTAAGACGTGGCCAGGCTCTAATGTGGTTCTTCTGAAGGTCCATCTCTTCCTGCAGCCTGCGCTGTCTCCGGGAGACTGCCAGATCTTCTGGGCCTCTCCCACCCATCCTTAATTTTGCAGTTTCCAGGTTATTTCCCTGGGTGAGCAAGTACTTTGCTTGAAGAGGCAGCCAGAAGATAACTCACCCCACTGCCCTCCGGAGAGAGGGCCTCTCCATCTCTCTGCTCTGGGGCACTGGGAAGGTGACTTTCAGTTAGACCTGAGCAGCTTCTGTCCCTTTAGGGTATCTGTTTGGATGGGATAGGGAACTATATGGATACTTCCAGAGAAAATATGTATCAGGGGGGAATCGTGCCCCACTGATTTGCTGGCCAAAAACTTGTATAACTGAAGTCGCGATAGTTCTTGCAATACAGAACTCTTTAAGAAATAGCTTCTTTGTGTGCCCTGTGGAATTATTTCTGCTGCAATAACTGATAGTAGGCAATTATGTCATCATTTTAATCAAATGAAATATTTTAATCAAAGCCTTATCCGTATGGTGAAGCATGGAGTACAGCTGCTAAATGGACCTTGGGTATGCAGAGGGATGTCTGTACAATGCAAGATGTACAATGACATTTTTCTAGGCACGTGTGTGTTTGGCAATTTTGCCACTGGTTTGTGCGCCGCTGTAGTGTTTCGTTTCTGCTGTATTAGGAACGATCTCAATGAGGACAAAGCGAATAAAGGAGATGAGGTCCATTTCTAACTTTTTTTTTTCCAGCAGAGCAGGTATCTGTACAAACAGGAATGCCTGATAGGATTGCACGGCAAGTACTCTGTTAGAATAAAAAAAGCTTCAGACAGGGATAAATGTGAGTGCCGTTAAAGTACAGAATTGTATTATATGAGGAAAGTAACCCATTGTTCCTTCACTCCTACTACGAAACGATCGGTCTGTAATGGTACGATGTATCTGCTCCCAGGGGCTTCCCACAAGGAGGAGTAATAGTAAATTAAGATGAAAGCTTGTTTTCTGCCTTATTCATAATAAATGCAAAATTCTTCCCTGAAGCACTTGGCATGACTAATGTGCCACATATTCTTGATATCCCAGAGCGGCAGGCGAGTGCTTCTGCCAGGCTGGTGGTTTGCAGCACACCTTGGGCAACGTGCTACCTAACAAGCGACGGGAGCCAAGAGCAAGCGCCAGAGCGGGGCTCCGCACAGAGGAGCACGAGCCCGAGCGTTTTGCCTCGGGGCACCTTCAGGATGATTTTGCTGTTACATTACTTGATTTCCACGGAGATGGTTTGAAACCATGTGAAACATGTTTTTGTTGTTGTTTTGTTTCACTTTCCTCTTTAAAGCAATTAATGGCGACCGTCTGTGAGGAAACACATGTATTGCGCAGTGTCTGTTGGAAAACGTTGTAGCAGTCTGCCGTGTTGCTTGAAGCAATTACAGGTTATTTTTTATTTTGTTTTACAGCGGTATCTGAAGCCCCGTCTCCATCAGTCAGGACTGAGATTCTTTTGTGATCCTGTGTAAAGACCCAGGCCCTGCTTGGGGGGAGGGAGGTGGCAGAGCTCCAAACACAGTGCCAAGGCACTGGGCAAACGCTCCACAAATGAGAAATCCATTTGAAAACCTCTCCGTACCTGTCGGTTTCAGTGAGAGTCACGTCTCTTGTACACCAGGGTGTTCTGGGCTCCAGCCATCCCCCGTGACTGGAAATCCCCCCTCGAGTCCCCCCAGCGCAGTAGTAAAAGAGGGCTGCCTCTCTGTGCAGTTCTGCACTGAGGGGTGGCAGAGCAGAGGAAAATTACGCTTCAGGGAGGATGAGCTCTTGGTTTTGCCAGCAGAGGATCATCTGCCCGTTCTGGATAAGGAGGAGGAAGAGCAGCCCTGGCACTCGCCAGGCCCGCTCCGCCGAGGGAGAGCATCAAGCCCTGCCTCCCCCGGCTGCAGTGCAGACAGATGGCCTTCTTGAGGGCTGACCGCGGGGCAAGGGAGCCAATCTCTCTCCCCGCTCGCACAGAACCGTTGGTTTGAGTTGGACGGTTCTACAGAGTCGGCCTCGTCTAGTACGTGCCTTACGTGTCACATTGACCAATTTAAGACGTGCGTCACTCTGAAAAGTTTTAATCTCAGATGCTTTGGTTTAAATAAAGCACATAAATCTACAGCTGTTGACAGGTATAGTTTAATTGCACCTGTTCAATGAAGGATATATGTTACTAAAATTCCCCCAAAACTTTTCAGTTAAATTTATGCAGTAGTGACGGTCACTAGACCATAAACGATGGCAAGCCCAATCAAGCATATTGAGTTTCACACTGAAATTGCCTATCACAACATTTTAAAAGCACTGCAGCTCTGTCCTGTTCAGAGCTTAAGGAGGATAATTAGGTGCCTAAAGGTCATCTACCGATACATTTATATTAAGCTCAGTTTTATGGTCCCTGCTTTATTCTACTTTGGTAAGTCCCAAACATTTACGATCTTGTTTGTTTCAAAACCGCTATCGTGGTGTCAGGAGCAAACCCTTTTTGTGGAACCGTCTTTGGTTCTTATGTTACAAATTAGGAGGATACTGAAATGTGTGTAGTGGTCAGAAATGACTTATCAGTAGTTCTTTGGTACTGAAATCCTGAAAGGGCAGTCAGTAAAGCAAAAGTTCACCACAGCCCTGTATTTCCTCTGCCTTGGCGAGTCTGTCAAGCCTGCCCAAGGAATCAGCTATTTGCAAAATGGGTTCTCCTCCTCTTGTCCACGCACTACCTGTGTGAGCACCTGTATAAGCACCGGTGAGGCTGGAAAGCTCTAGCGTAGATTTGGGAAACATCCTTTCTTGCACTGATCAGTAAGCTCAAAGATTTTCCCTTTCTTCAAGTCTCCCTAGTTGGGTGGAAGAAGGAATTGGCATGTGGACATGCAGACAGCCTTGATGTCTGATGGGCTGGAAGGAGCTGTCTACCTCTATACTTTCAGCTTCTCCACTGGCCAGATGCCCCGAAAGCCCTTCTCAGGGTGGGATTCACATCACAGATGGGAATTGCAATAGGTTCATGCCAACAGTCCGCATTAGCTTCCCTGGCAGTCCCTGTGGAGCTGGAGGAACAGTCGTTTTAGTGTGTGCTCTCTGTGGGCCTGAGCGGTGGGGTTCCAGTCCCGGGACCAGAGCCCCTTGGTACTGGCACGCTACAAACAACGAGCCGGGGAGAGTAGCCGGTCGGTTTTCTCTTTGCCTGTTCACAAACCCGCAAATAATTTTGTCTTTTATTTGCATGAAGAGAGTGTTGTGTCACCAAAATACACGGTTGTTTCCATATATTGGTGAGAGTATATAAATGTTGCCAAAATGTTTTTATTTTCTAAAAATAGCCTGGGGGAGGAATTGATGGCTATTACCATCAGCAGTGATGGGGAGCTGCTATTTTTGCTTGCGGTCAGCACAGAGTTAAGGTTCATAAGCAAAAGTTCTAAATTTTCAGGATCTGTTTGAATAATAATTTTCTATATTCTCCTTCTTAATAAATATGTAGTTATTTGTGTTAATGTTGTGTGTATGTGCAGAGAGGGAAAAGCTGGGCAGATCTTGACCTCAGGATGGCTCAGTTCACCTGCAGAACCCAGATGACGAGGACTTTGAAGGCTTTTCAGAGTCTTTACATTTTAAACCGTGTGTCTGAAACTGGCTCTACGTTGTAGAGGCTAAATGTGGAAGTGGTGCTTGCAGGGTCCGAGCCGTGCACTGGCTGGTACCTGCATCTCTGGTGAATTTTCAAAAAATTCTACCTTTGTCGTCTTCTGGATTCTTCATCTGGAAGGAGGTCGTGCATGTGTTTCACCACAGTTCACAGATCATCCTACTGCTCACAATAAGATGACGTGGTTTATCGCGGGGAGCGAATCTTAGCATTTTAATGGTTTTTTTCAAACAGCTTACATTGTATGGTTGAACTATTAAAATAAGTGATAAACTGATAAAACAGTTCAAAAAAGCTCATAATATTCGGATACTGAGATGTGATTGCTCTATTCAAACTGGAGCTAAATTCCTGCTCTCCCACAGTTATATATATTCATGGTCAATAATTCACACCTTGCCGTGGCCCTCTGTGTCATTTAATGTAAGAAATAAAACGTTTGTGCCCATTGAAAACGTTTTGCTCTGGAGCTTTGCCTTGGTAGAAGGGAAATGTAAAATAATGCAGTCGTTGAAGAGGTGGGTCAAATTGCCATACATATTAAAAGAGGCGGCTTTTGATCAGCTCCTTTGAATGTCTGGTATAACTCCATTTATCTGAAGATCTCAGGGGACGCCCAAAACCTTTGGATAAATGGGGGCTTAGTTAATCAGGGAAGCCAGCTGTCCAGCTTCTTCACCGGGGTAGGGTTCAAGATCATAACCCATCCTCTCTGCAGCCGGGCCGTCTTCAGAAAATGATTTGCATGCTTCGCTTCAGCAATCTAGCCTTGAGGCTTCTGTAGAAAAGCCAGCCAGGCACTTCAAGCCTTCTCCTGGCCCTGCTCGACCCAGAGCATAGCAATGAGCCGGGAGTGGGAGTTTGCCGATATATGTGTTGCATTCTTTAAAAAGTAGTAGTTTATATGGCGCTCTGCACATATTGGCTCGATCTGAATAATGCAACGAGGGTTAGCGTTTGTGGGCATCTTCGTGTCAGATACGCTGTGCTGAAAGCTCACAGAGAGGGATGACAAATTTCATATTAAAAAGATTCAGCTTAACATTCTAACATGTAAGTAAGTAAAATCGCATCACTGGTTCTTAAGGATGAAGGCACAGCACATTTACAGGGGCTGCAGTTTTGACAGATCGAGTATTGCACCAGTGATTATCTGGTTCTTACGTGGTGATAAATATGAAGCTTCTTGAGGCTGCAGTTGAAAATTACTGTTTTAGACTGCTCCTGTACAAATGGTCTTCGAATGCTGAGTCTTCCCCTCCGCCCCACCATCTATCTCGTATTAATGTTCTTTGGGTATTTACGTTCTCCCAGATCCTCCAAATACATTACCTGGGACTCCAGGGTGTCTGACAGATGACTAACACAGCGATGCCTACTGAAGATTTCTGTCATAAACACAATTCAGGAGCAAAACGGTGGTTTGGTTTGCAGACAAGAAGCGCATCTTGAATAAGTTACAGAACAAAGATTTTGTGTGAGAGATCAGATGGTATTTGTGATGGCATGCTGCTTTCTTGACCTGCGTTTACAGGCTGGAGGTATTTTTCAGAGGGTTCTTTACAGCTTGTTTATTATGTTCCTAATGCCTCCATTGAAATTCCTAAGCTTTGGTAAAACTTTAGTTGACTTTTTTTTAATGCATTCAAACTGTTTTCCCTAATACGTGTATGTATTAGAACAGAGGTAGCAGGGTGTTTAGTTTAATTTTCCTGCAGTGGCTTAATGCTTTTTAGATCAGGCTGTAAGTGAAAATTAGCACGAGCATCTCGCTCGCTGCCCGTATGGCTGGAACCACTGTGCTGCCTGGTGCTCCTGGTACTCGTGCTTAGGGGAGCCTGGCAGAGACGTAAGGAGCGCGCTGAGCTGAGAAGGGTGGTGGCGAAGCGGAGCCGGTTTATGCAGCGGTCGTCCCCGCCGAGTCTGTGCTGTCGGCACCTACTGCTTTCAGCTTTTTAATCTGCGAGAGCGGCACTGAATTGGGATCTTCCTCGTACGCCTCTCAAGCTGCTGATCGATCTGCACAGATCTCTGGACCTTGGCTTAAACTCAGCTCAGTATGTTATTTTTCAGATGCGTCTCCTGTAGCTGCCCAGCTGTTTGGCTGAGTGGTTTTTTCCCAGTCTTTTGTGTGGCTAGGGGCATCTTCCATCTCATAAATAAGGATTTTACGAGATGTAAAGCTAACCCAGTCGAAATCTCCTCGCTCTCTTTTTCCGTGCAATATTTAGCAAAATCGGTACAAACTGCTGGTGTGTTAGCAGTTGTTCTGCGCATTGTATGCTTATGTGTTAGATGTGCAAGGTCTTTCATTAAACAGCAGGATATTATTAGGCATAGCATGAAAAGCCTTTATAGTCTCCCTGCCTTGTTTAAAGCGGGCCCACAAGCAGACCGCAGCCTAAAAGGCTGCGCAATGAATCGAGCGCTGATGGCCGGCCCGCAGGCTCAGGTGGTCGTCAGCCGCAAGTTTATCCGAGCCCTTTCAGTAATTTGTCACGCCTGGGTCTGTTCCCGCTGCGCCAGCACGTGCCAGCTCCGTGTCGAAGGGGCTGTTCGCCAGACGGCCGCGCAGCCCCCGCGTCCCGCTGTTAGCNCTTCATAATGAGAAGTGAATGGCATCCGTCAGTCCCTTTAGAATAGGGCCCAGGCGTGTGCCTCCTCTCCTAGGAAGTTTGGCAGCCTATTCATTAACAAGAGTCATCAGGAGTTCAGCCCATAATAGGGAGGCCAGCCCCAAACGCAGGCGGGCTAATGCTTGCGCTATCAGGAATGCGTTCTCCTGGGCTTAGGGAAAAGAGAGAGAAAAACTAAGCAAATAACGCTGTCAGCAGGTGCAAACTCTGAAATGCTATGTATTGATTTTCTTTCTTCAGGCTTCCATGGGAAGTTTGTAACAAGATTTATCACATTTCAATCGTCCTCTGCTAGCATTAAAAGCAAAATTCTTCTTTGTTCTTTTTTTCTTTTTTAGCTCCGTGCCTATAGGAACTTGCATACAATTAAGACACGCTTTGCTTATTCCCCTCGAGGTAGAACGCTAGCCCATCGTGTCCTATTTTTAAGTACCGCTTTACTCTGATTTTTTTATTATTTTTTTTTTTAGATACTGTTTCAGACTCTTTTTGTTAATGTAGTGAAAGTCACACATGGCACTTCAATATTAATTAGTAATGCTTTTCAATTTTAAATACCCTCACCTGCATTATGTTGTCACTGGTGTTATTCTCGCTGCCCCCAATTTCTAAATTTAAATTGGCCTTTGCTCCCGCGTAACAGTCCTGCGGAGTTAGAATGCATTTCCCCGTAACAGAAACACAATGAGGATCTCCAAACTTTTGTTTTAAATGAGGAAGCAGAGAATGAGATGTCATACCGGCTCCTGCGAGCGTTAATTCATAAAGTCATACGTGAGGTTCTTCAGCCCATTGTAGATTTGTTTCAGACGTTATCCCGTTATTGGAAGTGTATGATTCACCTTCTGAGAAAACAGAAGCTGCACACAAAAGGAAAAGATTTGCTTTCTCCGCTGTGAAAAGCTGCCGCAAGCAGGGGTCCTATTAAGACAGCTGGAAAGTTGCTTCAGCTTGTTACGCTTGTAAGTTTTATTGGTGACTGGTTTTTGATTACACATTTGAATGCTGTGTGTTCCAGGTTGCCGAGTTTTAATTAAAAGGCAATAGTCTTCATTTTAGATTGCTTTGTTGTCCGCATTATGCAGACTATAATGCATGCGAGTTGTGGGGTGTTTTTTTCCAGGGTGCATCGGTTATTTGGGATACGTAAGATTTTACACTTTCTAGCACCTGCCTTAAATATAAACTTCACACTTGCAGGAATTGTGTTTATTACAGTTAATGTCTTTTAAGAAGTGCAGTGATCAAATAAATATGGGGGCGCGTGTGTGTGTGTGTGTGTTTCTCCTCTGCCCGGTAGCTTGTTTCTCCGATCTAATCATTTTTCTAGCCTGACAGGGCCATTGTAACAGGAATATTGTGTACCCGGAACTTTCCGTAATGCCACAGCTTGTCTGTTAAAGTTGGGTTTCGGTTTAAAAAAGCCTGCAGTCTGGGGGGGCTGTTTCTGCCCTCGGTAACTTTAGCAATCTGTCAGATCTACTGAGTCACTGCCTTTCATCCACAAAGCTAAAACGTATTACCCTTAATTTCAAGCCATTAAGTGTGTTCGCTCCTTGTTGCTCGCGTTCAGAACCGTTAAGCAGCGCTGGGCAATTTTGGTCCCCTCTGTTCCATGCCCGTGTGCAGCCTGGTTAGTGCTGCTCCGGGTCTGAAGTGCTGCCGTTCGTGGACATTGTGTAACAGCATTTAATTCTGCGCACACATTTCCTTAACCTGGTCGTTGCAGTTATGAAGAAAGAGCTCTGTATCTCGAAGCAATAATCCAGAACCATAAAGAAGTAATGACGTTTGAGGATTTTGCCGCTCAGGTCTTTTCTCCCTCTCCCAGCTACTCCCTCGGTGGAACTGGTGAGTCTCTGCACGTTATTCTTCTCTTTAGCACTAAGAACCACTTGAGCAGCAGATGTACACCTGTTTTTTGTAGATAAATGCTTGCAAATTTAAGACGACTGTTCTTCCCCTGAATCAACTAATGAATATCAAAAGGAATGATGACATTCATTTTAATTTGTTTTGCATCAGAGCTATTCACTCCGCTCCTTTCTTCAGCTATCCTGTTAACCCCCGAATCTAGCAAGGTTAATGAACTTTCTCTCAGTAATGTGCTCTGGTTCATTCAGGAGTGTGGGTTTCTTGCTGAGCTGGGAATATGTTGTTCAAAAGCTATGCCTGAATCGGTGCTTACTTATCGAAAAATAGTTCCTCGCAGTAGAAGCCGTTGCTACTAATGCTAAATGGGGATTATGCTGCTGAGATACCAGGGTCAGGGATTAATGCAAAAGAAATGTAAGAACGGTGTTCTGTTAGAAAATCATAGCAGCGTGCAGTATGCTATCGTTTCCTCTAAATATAGACGAGCAAATTTCAGGCTTCCTTCCAACACCTGGCCTGGAACCTCTTTGGGGTTTTTTAAATATATGGGCGGATATACGTACGTGCATGCGTGTATATGTATACACACAGACGTTAATGCTGGTCATCATTCATCAGCCCCCCTGAAAGATGAAAATGGAACGCTGAACTCGGTGAATTTATTCCTTATGTGCCCTATCGAGATTTTAAGCTAGCGTGCAGTCAGGGAGATACGAACCGCTCCTTTGCTGTTTTAATTGAGTTTAAATAAACGTCCCCTGAAAGGAAGCTTTGACTCTGAAATGCAGATTTCTAGTACCCTCAAGATTTGTTTTTCCAGCCTCCAGAAAGTATATGGTCACCGTGTGTTGGACTCTTTAACAAAGATGCCTTAATCCCTTTTTTACACTCAGAGGGTGAAACTGGCACTTTCTAATTATTCCCTGCTACTCTTTCGGATTGTTTAATAGATTATTTCAAACCTACATAAATGTTGCAGGACATCTGCTCTATTTCTCTTTAGTCTGACTTGTTAGCAAATATCTTCCATCTAAACTGAAAAATTGAAGGAAGAAATTAAATTTACTAAAATAAATCACTTACAAATAAAATCAGCCGTGCATCATTGTTTAACGTTACTGGCTCCAATCCTCGAGCTTTCAGAGCTTTGTTAGGAGATAAGAGGTATATGCATGTCCTTGCATTGGTCGCCAGTAGCAGCAGGCAGAAGGCTTTGGAGATAAGCAAGCTGGCAGAAGTAAAGGGGAACCGGTGCTATTTACATAATCGCGCCTCTGCTTCCTGGAGAGGCGTCAAGAAACACAGGGATGGCCTCTATTGATCTTTGTTGAACTGGAATACTAAACAACTTTAGAAAAGCTTATAACTTTAAGCTTTGATTAATGTTTTCTACATTAAAAAGTAGAACAGCTGTGAATTAAATTCTTTTATACACTCTGCCAAAAGTCTGAGACAAAAAAAATTATCAGTTTCAATAGAAATGTAGATTTCATGCCCGGTGTTGTTAGCACTTTGAATCGTTTATCTGTTGATGTATCGGCAAATAAAAATATAGAGATATTGATACATTTTAAATGTTTTGCTCTGTGCGTAATTGTATTCAGTTCCGACGTTCTTCTTACAGCACACAGTGATCTTATTATATAGAAATTTAGTTCCACAAGCAAGGACAGATTCATCTGATAATACTGTAGTCACACTCTCTGAAGTCTGTGATATATTTTGTATGCCAAAAATATTGAAAATGTTTCCCAGTATCTACCCAAGTTTTTCCGAACACTGTTAAATCGTTAGTACCTGGATGTGTTTTCATGATTTCACGGTTTTATTCTTTTTTTAAGAGCAAAACCTGCCACAGTCAGGTCCTGATTTTTGGACTTCCGAACGTCAGAATTTATTTCACGCTCACAAAGAAACTGGAGGCCACTCGTGACTTCTGGCATCAAAATCTTTGCTTCAGAGAGCCTCCTCACGTTACCTACTGATTCACTTGCATACTTAGTCGAATATTACCAAGAGCTGTGCCAGTCGTTGCCATTGGGATGTATTTTCCATCAAACGCCATCCTGGCAGTCAGCGAGGAGGCTGTGAATGTAAACCTCACGGCTCAGCCGCTGTTGCCAGCCGCGGGCAGCAGCCGCCGCTCGGGCGAGTCCCCGTCCCACGAGGAGGGAGCCTTGCGCGGGGCTGCCTACGGACCAGGAGCATCTGCCTCAGCCTTGCCTCTTCCCGTGGCTATGGTGGCTTAGACTGGCAGGGTACTGCTACCAGCTTGGGTGCAGTTTGACTAAGATTGCAGCCGTCTATTCATCCCTGTTAATGATTAGAAAGGGATGAAAACCTGTTCTGGAGCCGCCAGTTCCCCTGTCGGCGTGGGCACAGCCGGGGGCAAGCAGGACAGTCTCGGGCTGTGAGCCGTGGCAGCTCTGCGTTTTCCAGCAGGCAGCCTGTCCCCCGGTGTCGCGGGCAGTTAGACCTCCTCCAGGCCCCGGTTCGCCTGTCCTGGGCCTGCAAAGTCGGCTCTCTGCCGCTTATGAAATAGGGATGGCATTTTTCTTCATGTAAGAGGGGAATTTCTGCTCTGAAACAGAAAAAATGAATCACGGAGCAATAAATGTATGGAGCTGACACCGGTCTGTGTTTCCCCTTCTCACGTAACAAGCCAGCTGATACCACTAACCCTGCCTAGCTTAAACGTTTCAGGTAAATTTAAGATTAATTCTCCTCTGATCTTATTCTTAATACCACCTGATTGTAATCCTGTCATTGCTGTGCATACGTGTGCACAACAGAAAGGGTCAAGGAGTGAGTTCGCTTTTCATTAAAATTAAGATTGTTTTTAGTAGTTAACGCAGTATAAGGAGCAAACCAAGACCATTAGATGAATCGAGTATTTAGTGGTTAATGACACACATTATTGGTGTATTATTAACTATGATGTATTTATTTGAACTAAATGTTTTTATGTTTTCTGATACTGCCTCTAGGGATGCTTCCCCTGGATTCAGATGGGATGTGGGTTTCTTGAAGTATGCCCTGGCTTAGTCTCCCGTATCACAAATACTCTTGCAGGTGCTACGTTTTATGCACAAAAATCATCCAAGTGACCTCTTTCGCTGTTTTCAGAAGGAGAGCCTTAAACTCCCTATATGTATCGTGGATAGCCCTGTACATCTTAAACGTTGAAAATGCAGCCTGGTAGGCAGAATGGACATCCCTGAACTCATTTAGGGGATGTGCAGATTAGGAACAAAAGATGAGAATACGGTCCTTTGTTGTTAAACTGGTACATTACATGCTGTATTTTAATTAGGCTGGGTATGAGAGTCAGCCCAGGAAATCCTCAGTAATCCAACATTATTGAATTATTCTTATCCTTTCCCTCTGCAGATTTCTCTCGTTTTAGAGGATGGGGTTTTAAGCTGCTATCTTCTTCTGTTCGTGCTCCCTCAGCCAAAAAGAAAAACAGTCATTCAACAAAATACTTGTGTGTACTTTAAAAAAAAAAAAAAAATCATAAAAATGAAACAGGCACAAACAGCTACAAAAGCGTTCCAACTTTAATTACCTCTGCTGACTAAAAAGCGTGCGTTGTTTGGTTTTTTTCATTTAAGATCAGAAGCCAGAATCGTGTTAACCCTTAGAAACTGGAAGTAGTCGGGTATTCTAGAAAGGAAAAGAAATAACTTTGCCACCGGAGAAAGATTTACATTTGAGCGTTTTATACTTACAAGGGCAGATTTCTACTTTAAAGAGAAGCCACAAACCTGCTTTTCAGCAGCATAGACTTGCCGTTAGTGCTTCAAAGGGTTAATTGAAATGGGCACACTTGACTGCTGAGAGGACTGATCTAATCACTGCCATATCCAAGTGCATCTGTTCACCATGAGGTCATTCTTGTGCATGCTAATGATTTGGAAAATAAAGCATAATGCTTGACGTTATCAGAAAGGATATAGTGTAAATCTTTGCTTTTTTAGTTGCCAGTGGCTATTGTGGAACGGAACAGGCAGGCAAAAGCATCTTGGATTATTGCTTTCCATTTTAATTTTTTTTAAAGCATCGTTTTCAGTGGAGTGTCAGGAAAACTGTGCTGGAAAACTCTGACATGTGGTATCTGTTGATAAATGGATTCTTTAATGAATATTATAGCATTGCCCAGGAGCAACACTTGAGTTGAGGAACTATAGACGTTTTCAGCATTCCCTGGTTTTAAAGCCTTGGAAGCCGTGCCTGCTTATTTACATAAAACTGAGATTTTGCAGCCTTTTTGTTGAAAAGGTGACACATGCTTTTCTTTTGTCTCCAGACTTTTACATGCATGAATTTCTTGTAGAAAATACTTGCGTGTACAATAGACGAGATTTGGTTTATTTTAAAACACTTCTTGCTAGGTGCTGAGCCTTATCTTTCCCACTTTAAAGCAAAAGGAGTATTTCAAAGGCCGTGTAATTTTAAAATATTTTTTTGACAGAAACAAAACAAAACCCGGAGTAACTGTTGTCTTAAACAGACTTACATTCTTTTTAATGCTAACTGAGCAGTGATTCCTTTTGGTTTGGTTTGGTTTGGTTTTTCAGGGGTTTTTTACTTCTTTGTCTGTGCATTTTTCTTGAAAATCTGTGGGATGTTTTGTCAGTTCTGTGTACTAGGTGGACTAAAAGGCTCTCCTGGTTCTGTGTAATATTTTTGCCCATTTTTAAGGAATCCTCATAGAGCTGAATATTAAAAAAATACACATCTGAAAATGAGTAGCTGTGCCATGATATTGCAGCATATGCAGCACATGCCAAGCGCTGGGTTTGATCAACATGACAGTGTTGCCCGAAACTGAAAAATTAGTTTCTAGTAACTGGGACTTAGAAAATTCCAGACTGCCCTGGCAGCTTGGAGCCCACTGCTCAGCTGTTTCCACTGCGAGAAGAGGCGGTGCTGAAACCATCTGGCAATTGTGACCGGCTGGACCGGGACGCTGCTGCGGAGCTACGCGCAGCGCTTTGACGCGGGCTTGAACCTCTGCGCCGAATCCTTCCTTTCCCAGTACAGGTGCTGCCCTTCCGTGCGGGAGGAATGACAAGAAGTTAGCTCGTCAGCACAGAGCTCGTTACGAGGTCCGCGTGAACTTAGGTCTCAGTAGGTGAGAAGGAAAATGCGCAATCCTAGGTGCCAGATGCTGCAGTCGCAGAGGTTGTCCAGGCAGTAAACAAAGAGGAAAAGCTTAGGGAGGTGGAGCAGAGGAGTGGGAAGAGTTACCAAAGGAGGCAGGACTCAGGGTGTTTCTTTGGGGGTTTTTCCCCTCCTGGTGAAGAGTACTCAGGAGGAGGTGCAGGGACCTGGCCTGCTTCCCCTCTCTATTTAATCCAGGTGGTTCTTGCAGCTGATCTTCAGCAAACTAGAGCATCTTTCACTGCTGGGTTAGCAGCCTGTTCCAGCCAGCTGTGGTCTTGGTTATCGGCGATCTGTGCGTGGCTTTCCTGCCCCTCTTCCACAGAGCTACCACCTGCCTGGACTCTGTCACCACCACAGGAGCGCGCAGTGCCCGGCAACCGAATGCTGCGCTGGGGCGGCTTTCAGCGCCACGCCGTCGGGTGCATTCAGCTCCGCACTCGTACTCGCCGGCAGGAACGGCAGTTCCATAACGGCCTCCCTCGCTGCTGGCCTCGAACCCCTTGGCTCAGAAGTACGGAGATCTCCCGTCACTGTGTTCCTTCCATGGTGGCTGCCAGCTCACGTACGAACTCGCTGAGGCTCTGCATCGCAGCACCGCGAAGAGCCAGAGCCCGGTGGCCGGGGGTCCTTTCCTGCCTGGTGCAATTGTCTCTCGGCCCGTGGTAGCTGCTTGATAGCAGAGAACAAGAAGGTGCCAAATGAAATTTTCAATTGAATCAAGCGTAACTGCCTGATTTAATGAAGGAGGAAAGTCAGGATGTTCTGCAGAAACCCAAAATTTGCCCTTTCTCCCCAGAGATGCCTTTCAGAGAGACACATAGAATAAATCCATTTCATGTTTTCCATTGCCTCCTTCCTTCCTTCGCACGCAGGGAAACCCACGTGAGCGTCTTCAAATAACATGACGTAGCAATTCTGATCCACTTTCTGGATCTTTTAATGGCAAAACTGAGAAATCGCAATGATTTCTGTGACGACACGTGGACGCCATAAACAAAACCATAACTTTGCTGGATGATGAAGCAGTGACCGAGCGGCAGTGCGTCCCTCCTCCCGCAGGAGCACTTGTTACAGTCGCGGAGGCGACACTAGAAATCAGGAACGCCGTTTTTCCTCTTTCGGACCCAGGCAGTGAGTGATAATCTTTTCCAGGCTGTGGTGTCTTCCTTCAAGTCATTCCTCTACTCATTCATTCAGCAGCCTGAAGAATTTAAACACCTTGCTGGTAGTTATATACAAAGGAATAAGAAGGGAGCTTCGGCATCCTCAGTACACCGTGAGACCGCTCCCGTGCCATGATCAGACCCTGTATGAGGGTTATGCACGTTGACAGCGTGATAGTTTGCATTTTTTCATGAAAGAGAAATACTTTATTGAATTGGTAGAATTCTTAGCGTCCCTGTAAGGGTTAGAAATGGTTTATTATTAAATATAAATAGGGCAAAGTCATAGTAAATACCCTAAATCGTGAGGTGGCATCAGCTCTGTACCCCCTGTAGCCCCTCTGACTTGAACAGCCTGATGTAAATTAACACCAGGGTGACCAGGCCCGGTTCAGAAGCGTACGAATCTGCGCAGAATGGTAAGGAAGTTGCATCGTTACTTTGCAGCTCCCTGCAAAGCAGCCGCAGACTGCCGTGGGTGCCGGGGCAGTTTTTCCCTTTGCCCACCACCTATGGGGACATACAGCCTGGACCTGTCCCCCGCGGCTGTGTAGGTGCTGGGGTTGCTTCTCCCTCAAGCCCGGTGTAACCTCAGGATCTACAGCGGAGAGGGTGCGAGAGCAACACCAGGGCTCTCAGCCGGGGCCCTTTCTTTTTTCCATTTAATTGATTGTCTCAGAGGGAGCTCTCCCAGCTACGATCTCCAGGAGAGGAGATGGCAAGGGAGGGCTTCCTCCCTCGCAATCAGCGCCGAGATGGGAAAAAATATTAGCTTGACGGGCCTCTCTCTTCTGCCGGGTGACAGCTCCAGCTGCTCGAGCTGTCAGCTCGCAAGAAAGCTCCAGGCAATGTGGCCCCTTTGCATTTTTTCTCTGCGCTGATGCACGTCAGGCCTGCAGCCGCCGCGGCGGGGAGAGTGGGTGCAGCGCCGTCCTGCCTGCCGCAGGCTGCCGGCGCCCGGGCAGGGGGCTTTGGGTGGTGGTTTAAGGCTGCGCTACGTGTAACGTGCCTGCGTGCAAAGGAGAGAGAACTGCTGGCGCTTGCTGTGGTTCCTCTGCCTGGCTGACCAGCGCAGAACTAATCAGCTGCTGCCCCAAGTCACCACTAAGGAGAGCTTTGATGTGTACATTTAGGGTTCATTTCCAAATCTCTAAAACAATCAAGGCTGGGAACATGAAGGTGTCAAGCACTCATCACCCGTGCTGGGAGCAGCGAGTGCTTTTTCTTAGGGTTGTTTCTGCCCTTGATTAACAAGGTACTGCTTTTTTTATTTTTCATGACCAAACAACAGAGGAGCAAACCTCCTCGTCCACCAGTGTTTCGGCTGTTGCAGCGCCTCACTTAGGGCCCGATCTGGTCAGGAGAAGCAGGTACAAAAACTGCCCCTGACTTTTGCTGGCCCTGCAAGAGCAGCCTTTGTCCGCCCCCAGCCCGAGGCTCTGCTGCTGGTGCAGGCTTGGGACGGTCAGCTCAAACGCCCTTCTTTCTTCTGCAGCATTTTCATGGGTTTGGGGGGAAAAGGGGCTGTGTAAATTCAGCTGATAGAAAGAATCTCCAAAGCTGAGGGGCAAGTGATGTTTCGTGCCATTGCCCAGCTGCCAGCCTCCGGTGGCTCCCAGCCAGAACACCCGCCTGTTCCTCCGGGGGATCCCCTCTGCCGCTGCTGAGGTCGAACCACGTAGCCTTTGGGGCTTGCTCAAAGACATAAGATAAATGAAAGATCTCGATGCAACTTTAAAACAGCTGCCACTCGTAACAAAATAGGAAATATTTTAACAGCTCATACCAAACACGACAAGTCACCAAAGGGCCGCGTGGTGTAAATGCAGTTCCAGTCATTTCATCTCCTGCATCCTTAATGCAGCTGGTCGTTGTGTCTGCATCTCAGACCGCTGCATGTGTGTGGTTTAGCATGAACACGGCCGCTGCTTTTATTTAGTGATAATTTCTTCAAAAATACTCTCCCCTGAACATGCAGGCTCAGGATGCTGCTCATATTGTATTTTCAGCCTGTCCTTGTGAGTGGAAAGCAGAGCATGTCAAAACGCTAAGCGGATTTACTGGTATGATTCTCTCCGGAATTTTATTACCTTCACATTTACTGGGAAGGAAAACAAAGATTTCCACAGACCTGTCATGGCTGATAGGTTAATTAAGCGGGGGGATAGGGCATGGTCTGTGTGAAAACTTCATGGGTCTTCTCAAGTATAAAGCTTCAAAATCCGTAATGATCACGCATGATGTCGTGCTCCCTTTTTAAATACGGGGTTACACGTTAAGACCCACCTTTCTTGTCTTTTTCTCATACGACAGAAACCCAAGTGTAGCCTTGGGCTTAGTCAGTCAAATCGGTTCCTCCCAGGTTAGCGGGGGCAATCGGGGAAAGGCCGTCGCGGCCCTGTGGGCTGCTGCTTTTCCCCTGTGCACTAAGAGGGTGGGTGACCGCAGCCACGCTCGAGAGGAGTTTGTTAGGTTTCGCTTGCCCCTCACTAAAAACGCTTCGGTCTGGAGCAGTGCCCGGCTTCAGAGACAGAGCAGAACAATTCTGCAGACATCACGGTCAAAAACATGAACCCAATTTCAGGACTCTGTAGTAGCCCTTCGAAGGTGTGCGTTGTGAACGTGGCTAAAGGCTCAAAGGGTTTTCCTGCTTGCGCCTGGGGATGGGGGCGAGGGACGGGCAGGCAGAGGAGAAACAGCAGCAGCCTACCGCCCAGTTCGATCAGATAATTTCTGTGGGAGATGTCCACAGCAGCGAGTCGCTGTCTTTTTCCTGAGAGTTTCAGTAGCGTTATAGTACACAAATTCCAGCCTTTCTGTCGCTGTAGTTCTTAGAAGCAAACTCGGGAGCTTTGCAGCACATCCGTAAGGATCCCGTATCCTGTAAAGCCGTGCGAGGTACCTGCCGTACGCATTAAATGCTGTTGCTGAACACGCATTGTTAGCTTGAAAAGATGATTTGCATCCACAGAAACACTGTGGCCTTCTGGTGGGTTGGTTGATTTGGTTTGGGGGGGAAGACAAAAACCCTCTCACGTTACTGCACCTGTGAGGGAGCTGAGAGGGAAGGTGCTTTTGGTTTCGGTTTTCTGCATGTGGTGCCCCTGCGGAGGGTTCGGCCAGCTTTGGGGAGGAGCTGGACCCCCCCGCAGTTCAGCTGCACGATGACAGCGCTGTGTTGCTCTCGTCCTGGCAGAGGTCCTGCCTGCTTCCTCCGCAGGAAGTCCAAGAAGATGTTTCGCCGTCATCAGTACCAGAATTGCTGTGCTTGTGTATGTGCTGAAGAGTGGGGAGAGGGAGTTACTTTGCTTTCAGGAGCGTTCATCTGCTTCACAAGGAGAAGAGAAATTGCTAAAAGATCTTTTTTTCCTAGAGCACGTGCCCTGGTGGTGCCTGAGAAACCAGGTTTGTTCTGTTCGGTACATTTGATATTTAATAAGCTACCTCTAGCTTTGCAAAAGATAAGTCTTCGTTTAAAGTGTGGTTTTATCTGTATTGCTAACTGAATTTTTAATCCTCTCCTGCAAGGAATACATTTTAAAAGCTTAAACCTTCATTACATTTCATACAAAAAGCATTTGTATCTGTAAGAGGCATCTGATCCGTCATTCACGTGCGCCTTACCTGCGCGCAGGCGTACGACGGCCCGTGACGTGGTTGTGCACGTACAAGTGACTTTCCATTCGTGGAAGTTTACGTGGCCCAGTGGTACCAACGTTGTTCACTTTCTGGTTTCTTTAACCTGCCTACAGTGCAGCAGTGCTTTAGGTCTCTGTGAAGCCTCAAATATTACCCAGTTTGAAACTGTATGACCACTGTCAGCGTTGGAAGAGGCTGCTGAGGCCCCACGATACCGTATCGGCAAGTTTGGCAAAAGTTGAAGGCAGACAATTATTCCTTCTAATTTTTGCCAGCGTTTCCCCCCTCTATTTTTCCAGACAACAGACCAGCAGGGGCAAGGCAGAAGCCTGTGGGCACCCGTTTCCCCCCAGGTCCCTAAGGGTATTGAGGTGAACTTCCTGTCGCGAGTTGCCCGTACAGCCGGCGCCCAGCGTGTGCCGAGTTTGCCGTGACGACCGCGGCCGGTTTCCGCTGAGCTGGGCGCCTGTGGGCAGCCGGCCTGGACTTCACGCGAGTGCGACGGGTGTGCTGTTCCTGTATTTATATGATTTTGTGTTCTCTCCCTTTAGATTAGAATATGTAATGGTCTCGTTACAGTAATTGCCGCAGGTAAGAGCGATGCTTCCCGCAGGCCCCGCTGCTGCTGGCGTTGTGCTCCATCACTAACAGCTCTCCTCCTCCTCCTCTTCCTCCTCCTGTGCTCAGCACGCGGCCGCGGCGGCTCTGGGGCTCTCTGGGTCTGTCTCTGCCTGTCCATGTCACCACCGCCCCATCTTCTCCCACCCCCCGCACGCCAAGCCCCATGGGGTGCCCACCGCCCGCCCGCCCCGGCGCCTGCTGCTCCCCCCGGCTGCCACTGGGCACGGCCGACGCCGGCACCTGCCGTGGTGGGAAGCGTTTTGGTCACGGCTGGGCCTGTTTGCGTGGGTGTTTGTGGCCAGGGCACCACGGGGACGGGGCAGCCGCTGGCCCACCGGCGGCCAGCGCCCACGGGAGCTGCATGGCATCGCTGCCGCGGTGGTGCTCGCCCGGAAACCAGCGCCACGCGCGGGAAGGAGTTGCTGTGCAGCTTCTGGTGGGTTTTTTCCCCCTTTTTGCAGATTTCACGTGTGTGGCTGAGTTGTAAATTTTAAGCGCTCCGCTGGTCCACCTGTGAGCCAGAAACTAGTATTTTTTATTTACTACGCCACTGCGGAGCTGCCGCTTGGTTTGTACCACTTATAATTGCACGTCGCCTGCGCACCCTCTGAAACAAACACAGCAAGAGAGTAAAAAACCCCCAAACCCTCCTCCGTATCAGTGCAAAACAAAAAAGAATGACGCCTCTCACGAGCAACTTCACCTCAATACAAACATGACGCTGATTTCTCCCGGGCACGTGCCGGCGGGTGTGCGCAGCCCTGCTTCTCTCCCTAGCGCGGCTGAGCGAGCGGAGCCTCGTCTCCGAACAAAGTTGCAGGCTCCCCTCGCAAGACGGCCAATTAGAGTTCGTGCCAGACAGCTTGCAAGTGGAATTATAATATTTGTATGAAAGCCTTTATCTTTTGTGGTTATTACTTACTCACTCTGCAGCTGCTGTCCCCCTATCAATCAAGGCGGTTTCAGGGGAGCTTCAAGGTTGATTGCATAGCTAAGGACTTGCCAGAAGAACGTTTGGACTGAAGGAATGTGCCGGCTCCCGAGGCGGGCGGATGCTGCGGGTGCTCCCGGAGCGAGGGGTGCCTCGCCTGCCCCCCGCCTGCCGCAGCAGCCACCCTGCTTTTCATATGCGCAGGCGATGCATTGTTCAGCGCTTGCATGAATATTGCTTGAGCTTGTCCATTTGGTGAAAACTGTATTATTTTGACCATCTGCCATTCTGCTTAACTGCAGGAATGTAAAGTACGACACCTCCCTCGCAGCCCTTCCCTCCCCCACGCTTTTCTCCCCGCGAACCGCACCGCAGGTTTTGTTGTTAATCCCAAACTGACAGCTCCGCATTTTTCACAGAAAATGCCTTTACACGCTAAGTCACATTTTTCACCTTTTTTAAATGTGATATTTCCCCTTCAGTCAATTGTCTCGAAGTATAAATCTGGTAAGTAAAGATTGTCTTTGAAATGCAAACGCCGGTTTGCAAACTGGCTGAGGGATTTCAAAGGAGCGAGAGGTACTTTGGGTTTAGCCGCCACCAGACCTCAGCATTGTTCCCTTCACTGCTTTGACTCATTAAAATATCTGGAGTTAGCTAAAGCATGAGGGGAAGGCTTTAACCCTTGTAGTGAGGAAACAGAACGTGGTGCTGCCTGTGCCCAACAAACCCCGTGGAGTTTCCCAGCGTTATTCCCGAGAATTTAACAGGATCAATGCAGGCTGTTAATGCGCACGGAGCGGGGCTGCTGCAGTTCCTAGTGACGGGGTGAGATAGGTGGTGGTGGTTGGCACAAGGTTTAAAGTACCCTGAATCACTCGAGCCGCATGTTAAGAACGCAGCCGAGTCAACGTGGGTCTTTGTCCTTAGAAGGTAGATCGAGTCCCGGGCGCTTTGGCGCCTGCAGAGCCTTGCGGCCGAGCCCTCGCCCACGGCTGCCCTGTCCGCCTTGCTAAACCATGAACGACTTCCCGGTGCGTTTCACAAGGGCAAGGCTCGCCCTGGTCATGAGTGAGGTTGGCCCTGCTCGCCACCGCCCGATGGGCAGCTCAACCACTGGCAGCTGCAGCCCAGGCACTGCCTGCGTTTTTCTGCACGTTTGAGAGTCGCCTGGGCTAACGAAGGGAGTGTTAACGATAGCCCTGTAATCGTCAGTCACATAAACTAACAGCAAATAAAGGCACAGCCTGAAAATATAGCTTAGTGTTGAATGTTGAGTGCTGCAAAACACAACCATCAGTCTGGAGTTCAGAGGTGGTCGCGTGGCTGCCAAGACTGGCCCCGACCTTCAGCGGGGGCTCGGAGCCTTCCTCCCTTCTCCCCACCGGCCCTTGGGTGCGAGGCTGTTCCTCTGTCCCACCTCTGATAAAAACCTTTGTCTTAAGACGAGAGAGAGAGAGAGGGAGGGAGGGAGGGAGAGAGAGGGAGAATTGTAACAGGGTTTAAAAACACCATTCCCCAAGGGAGCTGATGAAATGACATTCCCACCGGGAAATGCTCTGGGACGGGTCAGAGCCCCAGCAGCAAGAGCAAGGCCAGGTTGCAGCATGCACGTCTGTATTCCTCGGAGCGCCGTTGCAGCCGCGCAGGGAGAGGCAGGAGTTGCACACGCGCACGCACCTCAGTTTATTCATTTACTTCTTAGTTTAATAGCTGTATCCTCATCTCTTCTCATTCAGACAACCTATTTAATCCGGGCCTCTAGTCGTAATTGCCTGTGGGGAGTAATTGGGATGTAACTTAATGTTGTTGAACAACAAAGCGTAAACACATGCTACAGCCATCCAGGTTCCCCAGCACCCAGACACAGCTCCTGAATGGTGGCCATGAGCGCACCGATAGCGATGGGCACTTAGCGTCCTAAGTAGTGGAACTAATTAGAAAAAATTGGGATTCTTTGGGTTTTTTATCGCAGGCTAAGATGCCTTCCAGGTAGATTTTCATGAAAGCATTCACACTATGGAGACTTGCTCCAGCTCTCCGTAGTAGATTAAATACAAAAGAGCCGTTTAGTGACACACAGCAAAGAAAATAATTTTATATAACACACACTTGGAAAAAACATTTTTCGAGTTCCGTTGTGTGGGGTTTGTTGGAGCGAGCAGGACTGGTGCATCCGCCCCACCGGTGCGCCAGAGCCCGAAAGGGGCTGCTGCCGGGGGGCTCTCGCGCGCTCTCCTGGGCGCTGCTGACCGCTCACGGCCCCGGCCGCTCCTCGCTTTTTCTGGAAGCTGGCAAAGAGCAATTCCTTATTTTGCCAGGGAAGCACAGTATGGTGGTTCCTCAGCTGCCTGGGCCAAGTTTCTACTGTAAATGTCAAGTTGACCTGAGTGGTACCCAAGATTAAGTCGGAAGAGGGGGGTGGAGAGGGGCTGCGTTGTGCCAAGCAGTTACTCTGATGCAAAGACAGGCAGGTTGTTCCTTTCCTTACGTTGTTTTTTCTCTGCCCGTCCTGTTTTCCAGGCTGCCTCCCCACAAGCGCAAGCGCTGACCTTACTGTCACCATAGGACTAGAGTTACCAGACCAGACCTCGCCCACGTTACCACGTGCCTCGAAGAGCAGGGTCTCTGGGAAGCTTCGCCGCTCTGCCAGTGCTCTCAGCAAGTCTTCCAACTGAGGTGCTGCGGGAGCAGAACGCCGACCGAGGGAACCCAGGAGACCTTAAAACCAGATAAATTATTTACTGCGTCTCTAGAACTTGCAATTTTGGACAAGCATGTGTTGAAGGGGACGGGCAAGGGCTTTGCTCTGTAAAATTGCAGTTCTTGTACTCAGCCAGGCGTGGCCGACGATCAGGTATCACCTGCGTTCTCATCATGCGTTGCACTCGATCGTTACCACCACACAGAGGAGAAGGCGACGGGGGCTCTCACCGCTGGTGTGGCACTGGGCTGATGGCAGCAAGCGCTTCTCCCCGAGCACCTGCGCACAAGTACCGGTGTCGCAGCAACAGACGACGAACCAGTACTGAAACGAGTTATTTAACGTAACTTTAGAGCATTGCTTTTAGTCATTTCGGTCAACACTTAATTGTGTATTAGGGAATTTTTCTGAACAGAGCTTTTTCATATGAGTAGCCATGTAACGAGGGTTCCCCTCCTCCGGGGTGCGGGCAAATGATGGAGGTGCTTTCCGGTCTGTTCAACCTCGGCTCCCCTTCTGTTGTCTGTGGTCACCCAGTGCTGGTTTTGTGCGTGTAGGTAAGAATTAGTAATTGTCAAAGAGCCCATTTACCTGAAAATCAGGAGGGGCCTGCCCATTTCACAAAGTGTCAGCACCCCCGTTAAAATCTGCTTAATCGTGGTATCTTGTTCAAGCTCATACATCACCACCCGTTGTGTAAAATCCTGAAGCCGAAGACGCTCCGGCTGCTGCTCAGTCGTGCCCAGGCCAGCAGCGCGGAGCAAAGGACCGGGCTCCTCTCCTTTGTGCCCGTCAGGCGCCCGCCGGCAGTCGAGGTGTGGTTACTGGGGTGGCCGCGTCCAGCGCAGGCGTGAGGTACCGGTTAGCAGCTCCCGCACCAGCTGGGTTCAACCATTTACCTTCACGTCTGCATTTATTTCAGGCAGAAGCACTGGCTTTGGCTTCGGGATTGACGTGTCATTTGCAATAGCGCGTGCGATGGCTGCGTACTGTGAACTACTCACTAGAAAAATAGAAATAACCAAATTCCTGTTTGAAGAGCAAATGCCGCACATTTGCCACGACTACTCCTCACCATGGTTTGAATAATTAGACAGCACACCTCTTAGGTAACCTCCTCACCTTGTTGCACCACCAGGCGTTAGTCTGCAACCTGAAGCACCTCTAGTTAGAATAAAATACACCTGAAGGCTTTTGAGGACGGGCAGCGTCCTCCTGGCACTTTGCGTAGTAAGCAAATCTTGTGTTTTCAGTAGGAAATGTATTTCAGTCTACGCCTACCATACGTTTCTAGGGGCGGTAACTTTTTATAGCTAAAAACCCCTGTATTATAAAAACAACCGTAGTCTTGAGAGGCATCCTGCAACCGCTCAGCGTGAATGAGGCTGGCCAGGCTGAAGGCAGAAATCCATCGCTGCTCTGCCGTGAAGGGCCTTGTGAGACGCGCTGGGCGCTGCAGAACGTGAGCCTCTGCCCACCGACTGCCGGGGCTTCCTCAGCCCTCCTGGCACGCGCGGACCGGAGGAGCAGCTGGCTGTGAAGTAATATTGTCTTAACTTCAGATTTTTTGATGTTTCGAACACCAGTGTCTGCCCTTCTCAAGTGTGTGTCAGACCCCTCTGGCCTTCCGAACCCCCTCCTCGGGTCTGGTTCGCATTGTTGCTTTTTGGCCTGCTTTGGTTTGGTTTGCTACTCGGCATTCGAAGGCACACCTCTGAACTTCACATGCTTTGGTTCAAGGGAAGGGGATTTTGGTTTTGGTGAAGCAAAATGCACCACTGGGCCACCGTTTGGTTGGTTGGTTTTTTGTTTTTGTGGGTTTTTTTGTGATTTTTTTTTTTTTTTTTTTTGCACTTCTACCTGGGTGTTAACATGAACGTCTGCCTGTTCACGGGTCAGCGTCCAGCCCTGCGGCTCCCCTGTAGATACAGGACACCAGTTTACACCTGCTGCCAGCAGCACGGCAGTAGCTCGACACTTTGCCGTGGGTTATTTGGCTGGTGGGGCGGCCGGCTCAGCCCAAGGTGCTGGAGGTGCTGAGCAGGAACCTGGCCAGGACACGGGTAACGCAGCCGTCCTGCTGGGAAGGAGCCCCAATCGCTAAGGGTTTTGACGGCCTTTTTGATTTTCTGCCTCACATTTTGGTTTTGCTTTCTACTGATTGTCT
This sequence comes from Sula dactylatra, assembly GCA_013389905.1. NCBI lineage: Eukaryota > Metazoa > Chordata > Aves > Suliformes > Sulidae > Sula > Sula dactylatra. The sequence continues at coordinate 312,388 of WEKW01027077.1, forward strand.
GTCCGTAAATTAGAAAATAAAAGGTGTACTTTAATTTATTATTTTTCAGGACTGGATAGGTGACGCTGTCTTGTTCTTAGTTATCCAATAAATGGTCTGAAATAATTTCAAAGGCATTCTTCTGAATAAAAGGAGACTTTTCTCGTTAGAGCAATATGCATCTGTAATTCAGGGAATAATTAAAACACCGATGAAAATAGTATTTTCCTGATGTCAAACACCTAAAAATATTAATTTGTAAAAATTTAGCTGTGGTTTTGTACTATGAACTGGATAACAAAGCTGTTCTGTCACCCCTCGCAAACTTAATAAATCTTGGCTCACAACGAAGACGGTACAAGAGCAACAGACGGGTGGGTGCCTGCGTGGGCGGCGCCGGCTCTGCGCGGTGGTACCGGGCGCGGGCAGCCGGAGCCGCCGGGCAGGNGCGGCTGCAAGTGGGGTGGCTTCGGGGTCTGGGGCGAGCGGGGTGGGGACGCCTGTGTCAAAGCCGGCACGGGGTTTGCCTTCCCGCAGCGCGCCCTGCGCCGAGGAGCGCGGCCGCAGGAACAGCTGCCGCGTGCGGGACCGGCAACATCACTTCCAGACCCAAGTTCTGCTTGGCAAAGCTTGTAAGTGCTAACGCCACACCGCGACTGAAAGAAAGGCACCCGACACGTTCACACCTCACGTTCACCTGACTGTATTTTTGATCTGGGGGGCCCTGGACCCTCAGCAATGCTGTTTGCACCCCCCAGCTGCCCCGGAGGGCTGCCAGCCCTTCCTGCCGCGTGCGGTGACGGGGACAGTCTCACCCCGGACACGCTGCCACCAACCGCGGGCTAACAGGGAAAGAGCAAACGGGTTGGTTGGGCTGAATTCTGCCAAGCCACTACTGAAAATCGCTTTTGTGTGCCTAACGGGCAGCTTCAGGGCAAAATAAGACGATTTTTAACCTCTTCTTCTGAAGAATAAAAGTTGGTTGCAGAATTGTGTCCTTATTAAAGCATCTTTACTTCTTTTGTCACCATTCATAAGGGCAGCCACCTGAAAGAGATGCAGTGAAAGATTTTTAAGCTTTGTGTTTCAGCCCAGGTGTCTCAGGCGCGTTCCTGCAGCAAGCAGCACCGACCCAGCGGGCCGGGGCCGTTCACGCTCCACCAGACTCGTCATTCGCGGGAAGCTGAGCCCCACGCACGCGCTTGTGGGCTGTGCCGCTGCTACGCACAAATGCTGCTGGCCGAAAACCAGCTCTCCTGTCTCATCCCATCGCTACAGACCGTTCTTTTTTATCTGGGGTGGGACGTTTGTCCCGTCCCCCACCACGGAGAGCCCTTTGCTATTGAAGGCCAGCAGCGCTGCCATCAGAGGCGCCTCTGCAGCTCATACCTAGGAGCCTTCGTTACAGCACTCGGGCAGCAAGAGCACATGTATTTGAGCAATAGTTTTAAAGCCCTGGCACTCTGGCTGCCTGTGGACGCGGCCCCTCCAGAGCGCGCTCCCGGAGCGCTCTGCTCCCGGCACGCTGATCCTGCCGAGCGTCCTCGGCGGCTGCCCCAGCTGGGCAGGACTGCGGAGCCTGCGCGACCACGGCATTAGCTGCAGCCAGCGCTGAAGGGGGCTTGCAGCAGTTTGCTAATAATAATTACAGACCATTACAAAACCCCAGAAGACATTATTTATATACTATTCATTGCAAGAACTGCGCGATGACAAGGCTTCCCTCTCTAAGCCGTGTAATGCCTTATTGCTGAGCAATTTGCATGAACATTAAAACCAATACGTTTCTAATGGTGATTTTCTACTCTGTGGAGATATTACTTAAGAAAAATGGGGGGGTGGGAGTCGGGGGCGGTGGTGTCTGCGCTCTCAGTCATAATTGTGTCAGGGGTGCTTAGGCATTACCACCCGCTTTTGCCAGTGGGAATGCGAGGGAGTCATTTGGCAGTGGGAAAAGACACTTGGAAATGTCTGTTCCTTTGCTGAAAAGAGGCAAAGTTCTGCCTTAAATTGCTTTCAGGAGCTTTAGTCAAAAATGGGGAATTAATCCGAACGGCTCCAGATAAAGCCCTGAATTTCTCCATTCTTAGAAATAACTTAACACTCTGACTAGGCACTAGGGACCCAGCTTCCGCCCACCTTCCGTGAGGAGGATCCCTGTCCCAGGCACAGCACTGGCCACACGTGTGCTGGGCTCTGTGAGCAACCAGGAACCAGCCCTTTTCCCAGCCGAGGGTTAGCAAGTTGTGCAGAGTGGGGCTGCAGGAACCACCGCTCAGGAGAGGCAGAAAGGAGCTGGGCTCAGGCCGGTGCATCCCCGCACGCAGCCGCGCAGCATCCAGCACTGCTGGGGGTGAGGGACGTTTCTGCAGCCCCAGGGCTGACATGGGCCCCTGGCCACAGCCCGGCGGGTGCAGCCCTGGGACCTGGCGCGGTCAGGGCTTTCACCACACCTTAACCACCATCTTTGCCGCTGTCGGCCCCGGCTGAAGGCCCTGCGGCCGAGGGGTGTGCGGTGCTGGTGTACGACGGCTGCATCATGCTGGAGGAAGCTGGGTAACTTACGGGGCGATAACCGTACCGGCCAATGTACGTTGCATTGTTATTTGAGCTGTATAGTGCCCGTGCGCCCGGGGTGGCTATCTACACAAAGACGAGAGCCCACGCCCCCCCGCCCCGTCAGCAGGTGGGCGCAGGGCAGATGGGGCGTGCGGGCTGACCGAGGGCCGTGCTCCCGCGCGGTGCCCCAGCCGTAACGCCTCCGCAC